>CM071917.1:6291352-6464234 GCA_036785865.1 Coffea canephora | reverse complement strand
TTTGCTGCAATTTTTCCAGCTTAGCCGATGGTGGCTCTTTTGATTTTAATGGAAACTTGGTGAGTGGGCTCTATGAATTCCACAATGACTTGGATGATCTGATTAGCTAGTCAAGTATTTGCTTGTCGGATTTAGTACTTAATATCATGTATTAGCCGAGTAAAAAGTTGGTTTTATGACCAATTAGCTACTGAAATTCTGTTTAGCCGATGACAGATTATTGTTGGAATTATTTGCCAAAATTACATGTTATTTGTTTATTTTCATGTCGGAAAATTTTGATGGTGGGCTCTATGAACTCCCACCCTTGGATTGATGATGGATATAATGCTAGTTTAGTGTTTTAAATAGGTAGATTAATGATACCTAGCTAGTCTAGACTCCAAAAGATGCATCGTTCAAAAATGTTCAGATTTGCCCTGTTTTAATCGCAACCCTTTTTGCAAAATTTTGAGAGTTTCATGACTTGTATATCATGTTGATATGTTGAATATATGGTGTACAAAGTTTCATTGAAAAATATCGAGGTTTGGTTGGTCAAATAAATCGATTTAACAAAGCTAGTAAATCTGGAACTATTTCCGAAATGCTCTGACCAGCTTTCGTATTTCGGCCATAATTTTGAACTCCGATGTCGAAATCGAGTGCCGTCAGTGGCATTTGAAACTAGATTTCCAACCTTTCCGACGATATAAAATTCACATTCTGGTTCCATGTATGTGAGCCAAACCAACTATTTTAAGTCGGCTGTTCTGTTTCTCTGCTTTACAAGAACAAAATGCTGAGGCTGTAACTTGTGACTCGAATTCGAGCTAGTTGTGTGCCGAATTTCAAAATGATTTCTTCTGTGAAATTATAGCTCTATGAAGGTGTTTTCCAACACCTTAAACCATGCCAAATTCCAAGCTAATTTGAGTGATCCGTGATCAAAATATGAAACCTGCTCTGTCCTTGAAACCCTGATTTTTTAGACAGATTAGATGCAAGGTTTGGCAAAGACTTGCTAACTGAATATTTTGATGCTAAACACTTACCAAATGCACCATGAACGTTCTTTAAGTTTTGCCTAAACAAATGAACCAGGTTTGGAGGAATTTTCTTTGACCAAATGTCTGAAATGGAAAAACAAAAGGTTCAAGGCAGTTTTGTCTTAGTATTTGCGAAATTTAGGTGTTTGATTGACCACCTTTCGAAGTTATTTTTCCATGAAATTGGTAGAGGAACAACCCTTATATGGTAGTATTATACTGCTAATTATGGTGTTATTCCGAGACCGATTCATGGGTCAAATAAATTACCAAAGTTCGAGACTTGATTTTGGAAAACCCTTGTTTAACAAGAAAATTTTAGTAACTTTGAGCTACCGTATCTTGGTGCTCAAAACTCCGTTCCTCATTCCGTTTGTTTTGTTATACTCTTGAATTACAACACTAATAGAGTTGCAAATTTCAAAAGCTATTTCCAAACAAGTGAATTTTTCCGAATTTCCAAAGTTGGCCAAAAACTAACTTAAATCTGCCTTATGAACCAAAACAGTAACTTTGAGCCCATTTTGACTATCTTCCATTTAGAATCATGAAAAAGTGTATTCTAGGAACTTTTAGCATTTTGAAGGAAGTTTCCAACGGTAGCAAGTTTTCCAATCTTTGACATGTAAAAGGTGAGCTACGATTTTTCAAAGTATTGCATCAAAACTGAAATTTTCCGTATTCCAAGGAAATGGAGTTTTTCAAGTACTCCTTATTCCTTCGATAATATTCAAATGTCTTATCCTTGAATTTCATGATGTAGACTTAATTTCTCTTGTACCTTGAAACCCGCTTGAGAATTTAGATTTAGGATAATTAAGACTTGTTCACGAGATTTTTCCTAAATTTGTACTATGACACGATTTTCAACAATAGTAGGAATTGTAAATGATAGACTATTATTATTCGTTCAGCGCACGCGAGGACCTTTAAGAGGATCCGACAGAGGACGCTTGAACTTCAAATTGAACCTATTGCCCTTGTTTGACTAGGTGAGTGTTCCATATAGGAATACGTAATTGAGTAAGTCTAGGACATGCTCATTTCATGATCGTTAAGTATTTACCATACTCGTGCCTATTTAAAATATATATATGCATTGCATATCGACATGAATTGGTTAAATGATTAACCCTATCAAATAATCTTGTAAACTCAATATGTGCTTAGCCTGCTTATTTTATGCTTATTCGGTTAAAGTGCTCTTGTAACTCGTTATGTGACAATTTGGAAAATGAGTTCCGATCCATCGAAGTGCGCAGTGTGTACTTTATCACACTAGCCGTTCGAGTGGTGAAGTGTGTGAAATATTTTCTAATGAATCTGTGAATCTAAATGTGGTTGCGTCGTTGGGTGAATCCCTCGACTCGTGAATCAACTACCATAACTAATGAATCTGTGAATCTAAATGTGGTTGCGTCGTTGGGTGAATCTCCTGACTCTTACGTGGTAAAAGTGCAAAACGGCCAATGGCGGCCTATTAAAATGACATATGTCTACCAATTAACCGTAATTACCACCGTTTACCGTTTACCGTTTACTGTTTATCGTTTACCGTTTATCGTGTTTACTTACCGTTTTCTAATATATGTGGTTACTGATTTCTTGATTATCATAAATTATATGCTCATATGAAGTTGTCCATCATTGTTAGGCGAGTGTGTACTTTACCTCCCTCGACCTATTCAAATGATGAATTTTACTTTTGTCGAATTACTTTGTTACCTGTGCATGTTGTAAGCTATAAGCTGAACTTGGGCCCCGCCTCGGTTACTGACCTACTCGAGCCAGGACTGGGCTCGGTCGGGTAGGTTGGAACCCTGGACAACCGTTTCGGTATACTCGAGTATTACCACTGGAGGGATAAGGTGATGGCCAGTCAACCGTGGGGATCCGGGAGTTATAAGGTGCAGATGACCGACAAATTTTCACTGGAACACCGTATCCTTTTGTGGTTGCTTTGCTATTATAATGTTATTGCTCTCCTAGTTGGCATTCTCGGGTAAGACTCCTCATGAGCATTAACCTCTGAGATGAAGCAATCCTTGTAATGTTCTTCTAGTCGGACGAGCCACTATTTGTTTGACTGAAAATTTATGAAAATATGTTTATATGGCCATTCATTCCAAAAGTACTAGTTCTACATGTGTTTTCAAAGTAGCAATTATCCGTGTAATGATTATCACCTCATGGTAACATGCCATTGTGTAATCTCGAATCATGCATATGATATGCACAACTTACTTGACCTATTTTGAACTGTTAGAGCGTCTTGGAACCTCACTGGGCTGTGTAGCTCATCCCACGTTGTGGTTTTCTTTTACAGGTTCTGACAACTGAGGAAGACTTGAGATCTACTTGTACTTTAAGCATGTAGTTTGAATTAAACAATGTAGCTTTTGTTTCGGGTTACCACTTGAAGCTGGAAAAGTGTAACCCTTGAATTTGTATGTGGCTTGTATGAAATTTGTTACTTGGCTTATAAGATGTATTTGAATTATATGTTTTGTTTCTAGGGTTGTAATCGGGAAGGTATTTTAAGAATCGACGTTGGCTATCTTAAGGCATTGTTATCTCTGAAGTTAATGTGATTCTGAAACCGGCCTATTTGGAGGGAAACGATGTTGTAATAGATTAGGTTATACTTCGGAAGGACCTTTGCTAGTTGCTTGTGTGAGTCCTGGCGAGAGCTGGGCAGACGGCCCGCCAACCCTCTGGTTCGCCTTAGGGGGAAGTGGGGTCGCCACAGGTGGTATCAGAGCTTAGGCTCTAGATCTTTGTAGTGTATCTTAGGCTTTAAGCATAAGATGCCGGACTGTGGAGTTTGATTGTTTAGTAAGTAGAATGTGATCTTAATACTTGATGATTGATTGAGTAATATTGAAGTGTTTGTTTTTAAGGGGGTTTACACAATAGGGTTTCTTATATTGTAAGAAACTGGAGAGAATCGTGTGAGATTTGATTTGAAAAGTGATAGTTGAGTTTTTGAACATTGGTACTAGCTGATATCTATAAGATCGAATTTGACTGGGGTAAATTGTAAGATTCGAGGTATCCTCTAGGCTTGTAATCTTCGTAAGTATATATATGAAATTGAATGTGAATCTTAGATCGATTGCTTGATTGAGACATTTTGTGAAATTTTCTTTGAGGAATGGTGGTGATTGAGTTGATTTGCATCTGGAGATGGCCAGTCCTAGTGCGAATTGACTTGGTTCCCACTTGACGCTTAAGTGAGTCAGTTGTACATATTCCCTGAGTTTGAAAATGGTACTTGAGGCTTTAACTAGAAATCCCAAGGTTGGTTATTCTTGGAGATGAATGCACTTTAGTTATTGGTTGGCTTGTTAAAGATTTTTTAAACTTTGGATAAATGACCTCTGATTTCAACTTGTATTATGACTTGATTAGCTCTAATTTCGTAATGGTATGCAACTTAATTGAGACTAGTTTAAATTCTATGTTAACTGTTAATGTGCTATTTGTGAAAATGTTATCTGTGGATATAGTTTTATTGCTCATTTTGAAAATTGTTAAATATACGTGTGCATAGATAATTTTTAGTTTAGTGAGTCGTTTGCACACATTTGTATAGATTAGTTGTGAGAATGGAAGCTGGGAGACGACGACGTGGACGTCAACCCAGACGACCTCAAAATCAAGGAGGAGATAAAGAACCCACCGCAACCGAAACGCTGAACCTAGGGTTGGGGTAGAAAACCAAATTGGGTTAGTTTTGACTCGCATGACAGACATATTAGAGCGATTGGTACCCCCAACAAGGCCAGGGAATTGGACAAGTGAACCAACTTGGAAACCAAGAAATAGGAGAGGATAAGGCTTTAGAGAGATTTCAAAAGTTTTTCCCTCCTAAATTTTCTGGGGGTCCAAACCCCGATATAGCTGAGAATTGGTTGGAGAATATAAGAAATATATTTGATGCACTAGATTATTTCGAGGAGAGAGAAGTAAACTTTGCTGTGTTCCAACTTGAAGGACCGGCTCGAGCATGGTGGAACGTTATTAGAAATAAGTGGGAAAGGGAACAAACTCCGAGAACTTGGATGAACTTTGTCTTAGAATTTAATGGAAAATTTCTTCCACCACTAGTCCAAGAAAAGAGAGAAGATGATTTCATAAAACTTCGTCAAGGAACTTTAAGTATAGCTGAGTATGAAACACGCTTTACAAAGTTATCTACATATGCCCCAGAATTGGTGGCTACTGAAAGGAAGAGAATAAGACGGTTTATCCAAGGATTAGATTTGGAAATCCAAGATGCCCTTGCCGCAGCACAGGTTGAAACATTTAGTGACGCTCTCGAAAAAGCACAAAGGGTAGAATCACAAAATCTCAACTGAGAGCTTTTCAAGCAAGGAAAAGAGACGCATCTGACAGTACACTAGGAGAATATGGACCACCACCCAAAGTTAGAAAAGAAGTGGATGGAGTAGGACTGTTACTTCCTGCACCACTCAGGATAAAGGAACCAAAAGGAACTATGTCGCGAGAGACTTCAGTAGGACAGACACGATCAAAGAAAACCTCGCAAACAAATCAGGTCACAACACCTCGTCCAATTTGTGGATATTGTGGAAGGACGAATCACACTGAAGAAAACTGTTGGCTAAAGGGACGAAAGTGTATGGGATGTGGGAGTACTAGCCATAAAGTTCATGACTGTCCAAGGAGGTATCCACGAGAAACCACTACTCAACAGGGAAATGGAACTGTTCCTCGACAAGTCAATGGAAGGAGGAACCGACCAGTGGCGTCTGAACGAACACAAGACATGATCACATCACATGGTTCAGGGTTATCCGAGATTTCAGAAGGTATGAATTTCGAGGACGAAATTCTCTTTAAGGAGGGTAGGTTGTGAGGACCCCAAAAATATATATATAAACCTGTGCATATTTCATTTGCATTTTCTTTAATTCTTTAATAATTTCTAGCATTACTTTCACCTGTTTCCAAATAAGTTCGTAAAAACACTTTTCATGTGAGAAATAATTTTCCTAAGTTATGAAATTTCTTGGTTTTGTTAGACTAAATTAAAATCTTTGGAGTTAGAATAATTTATCGCCTTAACACAAAATGCTAAAATACTTAGTCTTCTCTATGTTAAAATTAATACTACCTGAGTAGATTAATTATATAAAATTTCTTGAATTTCAATAATTAATTCCAATTAGTTGCTAACATTAAATGTTAATAAGAATTTCCGCGTTAAAATGAAAACCAATGAATTTTAGATAAATATGATTCTAATATACTAAACATACTTAATGTGTAAAAATTCAATAAATATATCCTTATCTTTCTTTGTTTTCAAATAAGTGAGTAAAAATAATTTATATGTGCAAATTGACACCATTGGATTAAATAATTATTTCACTTGCCTTTATATCACTAAATCGATAAATTTCGCGTTAGGCCAACGCTAATTCTTGAGAAATAATAATTGGAAATACTTATAACTAATTTAATCGCTAAATAATATAAGAGTTTCTAGGAACCTTAATATTCACGTTTAATCGATAATTGCTCGATAAAAAAATGGTTTAGGTATATTAGGGTATTGTTAGGCATTTGAATTGCACTTGGAGATAATTTTTAGAATTAAGTCGGATGCGAGAAATTAAGTTGAGATTAGGAAGCAAAGTGAAAGACTAAAATACCCTTACCTTTCCATGCAAACCAAACAAGACGTCTGACACAAATCAAATCACAATTACTATTAACCATTTCGATATGCAATCCATTTTCACACGTAAACCACTCTCACAAACTACGGCACCACCATACGTCCAATCTATTTCACGGCTTAAGACCACAGATTCATTTCATTCTCTGCATCATCTCATTTCTATTGACCAATCACAACCTCACCAATTCAGTACCGCCCCAATTGACCAATCAAAACCTCACCAATTCTATACGTAAACCAACTTCCACACTCAACCATCTCCTAAACCACGGCACCCTCTTCATTTCTTTTCCACTTCACATTTCAAACCACAACTACATTTCACTCTGCCTTACCATTGTCGACAAAGGGAGAGAGTGAGGGAGAGTCGCACTTCACGATCGAGGGAAGAAGCCGCGAGCTGCAACCATTTCTGGTTCTGTCCGAGCTAGAGGATAGAGAGGGGAGGGCAAGTGGAAGTCGGCGAAGCTGCTGATCATCACCATCTTCGTTCGTTCCAGACCAACATTTCCCAGTTGCAACCATCTTGACCACAACACCATTTCCAGCTGCAAACCGAGCACAGGACCAACCAGTGTGTGTGAGAGCCGAGAGGGAGCAGAAATTTTTCAGATTTTCGTGTGTGAGCTTAGCTTGCTTTGAGGTAAATTTTCTGGAATAAAATTGTGGATGATCAGAGGTATTTTAAGTCAGCCGTGGCCTTGCATGTGTTAATTTGTGTAATCAGATGATGAAACCCAAAGCAGTAGAAAATTCTGTTGGGCAAAACATTTCTGCCGAGGAACTGATTTGGGAAATGTAGATTTAATTCTGTCTCTTTGTAGTAGTGTGAGCTGATAGATGCGTTTAACTAATTAAGATCAAGGTAATTAAGCTCTGCATGCAGCCCCTTGGATCGGTTATGCTAGAAAAATAAGAATGAAAAACAATCTGGCCGCATGCAAGCTCATCCGAAGGTAGCAAACAGAATTTCTGGTTTTCTTGGATGGTTATGGCTGTTGTTTGAATCCGATTTTGAACTAGAAATATTGATTAGCTAGTTAAGTATTTGCATGTTAAATTTTAGCACCTAATACCATGAATTAACCAAAGGAAAAGTTGGATTTATGACCAATCTAATTGCTGGAAATCTGTTGAGTTGGCCGAGAGAGGGAAAGAAAGAATTTCCAGTTTTTCTCTTCAAATCTTGGCTGCAAATTTCGTATTGTAGTTCAATATACTCATAACACAATAATCACCGTATGCATGCTGAGTTTGAGTGAACAAAGTAATGAATTTTGTTAGGGAAAGGTTCGTATACCAAACTATCTATTTGCTGCAATTTTTCCAGCTTAGCCGATGGTGGCTCTTTTGAGTTTTAATGGAAACTTGGTGAGTGGGCTCTATGAATTCCCACAATGACTTGGATGATCTGATTAGCTAGTCAAGTATTTGCTTGTCGGATTTGAGTACTTAATATCATGTATTAGCCGAGTAAAAAGTTGGTTTTATGACCAATTAGCTACTGGAAATTCTGTTTAGCCGATGACAGATTTATTTGCCAAAATTACATGTTATTTGTTTTATTTCATGTCGGAAAATTTTGATGGTGGGCTCTATGAACACCCACCCTTGGATTGATGATGGATATAATGCTAGTTTAGTGTTTAAATAGGTAGATTAATGATACCTAGCTAGTCTAGACTCCAAAAGATGCATCGTTCAAAAATGTTCAGATTTGCCCTGTTTTAATCGCAACCCTTTTTGCAAAATTTTGAGAGTTTCATGACTTGTATATCATGTTGATATGTTGAATATATGGTGTACAAAGTTTCATTGAAAAATATCGAGGTTTGGTTGGTCAAATAAATCGATTTAACAAAGCTAGTAAATCTGGAACTATTTCCGAAATGCTCTGACCAGCTTTCGTATTTCGGCCATAATTTTGAACTCCGATGTCGAAATCGAGTGCCGTCAGTGGCATTTGAAACTAGATATTCCAACCTTTCCGACGATATAAAATTCACATTCTGGTTCCATGTATGTGAGCCAAACCAACTATTTTAAGTCGGCTGTTCTGTTTCTCTGCTTTACAAGAACAAAATGCTGAGGCTGTAACTTGTGACTCGAATTCGAGCTAGTTGTGTGCCAAATTTCAAAATGATTTCTTCTGTGAAATTATAGCTCTATGAAGGTGTTTTCCAACACCTTAAACCATGCCAAATTCCAAGCTAATTTGAGTGATCTGTGATCAAAATATGAAACCTGCTCTGTCCTTGAAAACCCTGATTTTTTAGACAGATTTGATGCAAGGTTTGGCAAAGACTTGCTAACTGAATATTTTGATGCTAAACACTTACCAAATGCACCATGAACGTTCTTTAAGTTTTGCCTAAACAAATGAACCAGGTTTGGAGGAATTTTCTTTGACCAAATGTCTGAAATGGAAAAACAAAAGGTTCAAGGCAGTTTTGTCTTAGTATTTGCGAAATTTTAGGTGTTTGATTGACCACCTTTCCGAAGTTATTTTTCCATGAAATTTGGTAGAGGAACAACCCTTCTATGGTAGTATTATACTGCTAATTATTGTGTTATTCCGAGACCGATTCATGGGTCAAATAAATTACCAAAGTTCGAGACTTGATTTTGGAAAACCCTTGTTTAACAAGAAAATTTTAGTAACTTTGAGCTACCGTATCTTGGTGCTCAAAACTCCGTTCCTCATTCCGTTTGTTTTGTTATACTCTTGAATTACAACACTAATAGAGTTGCAAATTTCAAAAGCTATTTCCAAACAAGTGAATTTTTCCGAATTTCCAAAGTTGGCCAAAAAACTAACTTAAATCTGCCTTATGAACCAAAACAGTAACTTTGAGCCCATTTTGACTATCTTCCATTTAGAATCATGAAAAAGTGTATTCTAGGAACTTTTAGCATTTTGAAGGAAGTTTCCAACGGTAGCAAGTTTTCCAATCTTTGACATGTAAAAGGTGAGCTACGATTTTTCAAAGTATTGCATCAAAACTGAAATTTTCCGTATTCCAAGGAAATGGAGTTTTTCAAGTACTCCTTATTCCTTCGATAATATTCAAATGTCTTATCCTTGAATTTCATGATGTAGACTTAATTTCTCTTGTACCTTGAAACCCCGCTTGAGAATTTAGATTTAGGATAATTAAGACTTGTTCACGAGATTTTTCCTAAATTTGTACTATGACACGATTTTCAACAATAGTAGGAATTGTAAATGATAGACTATTATTATTCGTTCAGGCGCACGCGAGGACCTTTAAGAGGATCCGACAGAGGACGCTTGAACTTCAAATTGAACCTATTGCCCTTGTTTGACTAGGTGAGTGTTCCATATAGGAATACGTAATTGAGTAAGTCTAGGACATGCTCATTTTATGATCGTTAAGTATTTACCATACTCGTGCCTATTTAAGAAATATATATATGCATTGCATATCGACATGAATTGGTTAAATGATTAACCCTATCAAATAATCTTGTAAACTCAATATGTGCTTAGCCTGCTTATTTTATGCTTATTCGGTTAAAGTGCTCTTGTAACTCGTTATGTGACAATTTGGAAAATGAGTTCCGATCCATCGAAGTGCGCAGTGTGTACTTTATCACACTAGCCGTTCGAGTGGTGAAGTGTGTGAAATATTTTCTAATGAATCTGTGAATCTAAATGTGGTTGCGTCGTTGGGTGAATCCCTCGACTCGTGAATCAACTACCATAACTAATGAATCTGTGAATCTAAATGTGGTTGCGTCGTTGGGGTGAATCTCCTTGACTCTTACGTGGTAAAAGTGCAAAACGGCCAATGGCGGCCTATTAAAATGACATATGTCTACCAATTAACCGTAATTACCACCGTTTACCGTTTACCGTTTACTGTTTATCGTTTACCGTTTATCGTGTTTACTTACCGTTTTCTAATATATGTGGTTACTGATTTCTTGATTATCATAAATTATATGCTCATATGAAGTTGTCCATCATTGTTAGGCGAGTGTGTACTTTACCTCCCTCGACCTATTCAAATGATGAATTTTACTTTTGTCGAATTACTTTGTTACCTGTGCATGTTGTAAGCTATAAGCTGAACTTGGGCCCCGCCTCGGTTACTGACCTACTCGAGCCAGGACTGGGCTCGGTCGGGTAGGTTGGAACCCTGGACAACCGTTTCGGTATACTCGAGTATTACCACTGGAGGGATAAGGTGATGGCCAGTCAACCGTGGGGATCCGGGAGTTATAAGGTGCAGATGACCGACAAATTTTCACTGGAACACCGTATCCTTTTGTGGTTGCTTTGCTATTACAATGTTATTGCTCTCCTAGTTGGCATTCTCGGGTAAGACTCCTCATGAGCATTAACCTCTGAGATGAAGCAATCCTTGTAATGTTCTTCTAGTCGGACGAGCCACTATTTGTTTGACTGAAAATTTATGAAAATATGTTTATATGGCCATTCATTCCAAAAGTACTAGTTCTACATGTGTTTTCAAAGTAGCAATTATCCGTGTAATGATTATCACCTCATGGTAACATGCCATTGTGTAATCTCGAATCATGCATATGATATGCACAACTTACTTGACCTATTTTGAACTGTTAGAGCGTCTTGGAACCTCACTGGGCTGTGTAGCTCATCCCACGTTGTGGTTTTCTTTTACAGGTTCTGACAACTGAGGAAGACTTGAGATCTACTTGTACTTTAAGCATGTAGTTTGAATTAAACAATGTAGCTTTTGTTTCGGGTTACCACTTGAAGCTGGAAAAGTGTAACCCTTGAATTTGTATGTGGCTTGTATGAAATTTGTTACTTGGCTTATAAGAATGTATTTGAATTATATGTTTTGTTTCTAGGGTTGTAATCGGGAAGGTATTTTAAGAATCGACGTTGGCTATCTTAAGGCATTGTTATCTCTGAAGTTAATGTGATTCTGGAAACCGGCCTATTTGGAGGGAAACGATGTTGTAATAGATTAGGTTATACTTCGGAAGGACTTTTGCTAGTTGCTTGTGTGAGTCCTGGCGAGAGCTGGGCAGACGGCCCGCCAACCCTCTGGTTCGCCTTAGGGGGAAGTGGGGTCGCCACAGGTGGTATCAGAGCTTAGGCTCTAGATCTTTGTAGTGTATCTTA
The DNA here is from genome assembly GCA_036785865.1 of Coffea canephora. NCBI lineage: Eukaryota > Viridiplantae > Streptophyta > Magnoliopsida > Gentianales > Rubiaceae > Coffea > Coffea canephora. The sequence goes on along the minus strand of CM071917.1, from coordinate 6,452,359 downwards.
GGCTTTAAGCATAAGATGCCGGACTGTGGAGTTTGATTGTTTAGTAAGTAGAATGTGATCTTAATACTTGATGATTGATTGAGTAATATTGAAGTGTTTGTTTTTAAGGGGGTTTACACAATAGGGTTTCTTATATTGTAAGAAACTGGAGAGAATCGTGTGAGATTTGATTTGAAAAGTGATAGTTGAGTTTTTGAACATTGGTACTAGCTGATATCTATAAGATCGAATTTGACTGGGTAAATTGTAAGATTCGAGGTATCCTCTAGGCTTGTAATCTTCGTAAGTATATATATGAAATTGAATGTGAATCTTAGATCGATTGCTTGATTGAGACATTTTGTGAAATTTTCTTTGAGGAATGGTGGTGATTGAGTTGATTTGCATCTGGAGATGGCCAGTCCTAGTGCGAATTGACTTGGTTCCCACTTGACGCTTAAGTGAGTCAGTTGTACATATTCCCTGAGTTTGAAAATGGTACTTGAGGCTTTAACTAGAAATCCCAAGGTTGGTTATTCTTGGAGATGAATGCACTTTAGTTATTGGTTGGCTTGTTAAAGATTTTTAAACTTTGGATAAATGACCTCTGATTTCAACTTGTATTATGACTTGATTAGCTCTAATTTCGTAATGGTATGCAACTTAATTGAGACTAGTTTAAATTCTATGTTAACTGTTAATGTGCTATTTGTGAAAATGTTATCTGTGGATATAGTTTTATTGCTCATTTTGAAAATTGTTAAATATACGTGTGCATAGATAATTTTTAGTTTAGTGAGTCGTTTGCACACATTTGTATAGATTAGTTGTGAGAATGGAAGCTGGGAGACGACGACGTGGACGTCAACCCAGACGACCTCAAAATCAAGGAGGAGATAAAGAACCCACCGCCAACCGAAACGCTGAACCTAGGGTTGGGGTAGAAAACCAAATTGGGTTAGTTTTGACTCGCATGACAGACATATTAGAGCGATTGGTACCCCAACAAGGCCAGGGAATTGGACAAGTGAACCAACTTGGAAACCAAGAAATAGGAGAGGATAAGGCTTTAGAGAGATTTCAAAAGTTTTTCCCTCCTAAATTTTCTGGGGGTCCAAACCCCGATATAGCTGAGAATTGGTTGGAGAATATAAGAAATATATTTGATGCACTAGATTATTTCGAGGAGAGAGAAGTAAACTTTGCTGTGTTCCAACTTGAAGGACCGGCTCGAGCATGGTGGAACGTTATTAGAAATAAGTGGGAAAGGGAACAAACTCCGAGAACTTGGATGAACTTTGTCTTAGAATTTAATGGAAAATTTCTTCCACCACTAGTCCAAGAAAAGAGAGAAGATGATTTCATAAAACTTCGTCAAGGAACTTTAAGTATAGCTGAGTATGAAACACGCTTTACAAAGTTATCTACATATGCCCCAGAATTGGTGGCTACTGAAAGGAAGAGAATAAGACGGTTTATCCAAGGATTAGATTTGGAAATCCAAGATGCCCTTGCCGCAGCACAGGTTGAAACATTTAGTGACGCTCTCGAAAAAGCACAAAGGGTAGAATCACAAAATCTCAACTGAGAGCTTTTCAAGCAAGGAAAAGAGACGCATCTGACAGTACACTAGGAGAATATGGACCACCACCCAAAGTTAGAAAAGAAGTGGATGGAGTAGGACTGTTACTTCCTGCACCACTCAGGATAAAGGAACCAAAAGGAACTATGTCGCGAGAGACTTCAGTAGGACAGACACGATCAAAGAAAACCTCGCAAACAAATCAGGTCACAACACCTCGTCCAATTTGTGGATATTGTGGAAGGACGAATCACATTGAAGAAAACTGTTGGCTAAAGGGACGAAAGTGTATGGGATGTGGGAGTACTAGCCATAAAGTTCATGACTGTCCAAGGAGGTATCCACGAGAAACCACTACTCAACAGGGAAATGGAACTGTTCCTCGACAAGTCAATGGAAGGAGGAACCGACCAGTGGCGTCTGAACGAACACAAGACATGATCACATCACATGGTTCAGGGTTATCCGAGATTTCAGAAGGTATGAATTTCGAGAACGAAATTCTTTTTAAGGAGGGTAGGTTGTGAGGACCCCAAAAATATATATATAAACCTGTGCATATTTCATTTGCATTTTCTTTAATTCTTTAATAATTTCTAGCATTACTTTCACCTGTTTCCAAATAAGTTCGTAAAAACACTTTTCATGTGAGAAATAATTTTCCTAAGTTATGAAATTTCTTGGTTTTGTTAGACTAAATTAAAATCTTTGGAGTTAGAATAATTTATCGCCTTAACACAAAATGCTAAAATACTTAGTCTTCTCTATGTTAAAATTAATACTACCTGAGTAGATTAATTATATAAAATTTCTTGAATTTCAATAATTAATTCCAATTAGTTGCTAACATTAAATGTTAATAAGAATTTCCGCGTTAAAATGAAAACCAATGAATTTTAGATAAATATGATTCTAATATACTAAACATACTTAATGTGTAAAAATTCAATAAATATATCCTTATCTTTCTTTGTTTTCAAATAAGTGAGTAAAAATAATTTATATGTGCAAATTGACACCATTGGATTAAATAATTATTTCACTTGCCTTTATATCACTAAATCGATAAATTTCGCGTTAGGCCAACGCTAATTCTTGAGAAATAATAATTGGAAATACTTATAACTAATTTAATCGCTAAATAATATAAGAGTTTCTAGGAACCTTAATATTCACGTTTAATCGATAATTGCTCGATAAAAAAATGGTTTAGGTATATTAGGGTATTGTTAGGCATTTGAATTGCACTTGGAGATAATTTTTAGAATTAAGTCGGATGCGAGAAATTAAGTTGAGATTAGGAAGCAAAGTGAAAGACTAAAATACCCTTACCTTTCCATGCAAACCAAACAAGACGTCTGACACAAATCAAATCACAATTACTATTAACCATTTCGATACGCAATCCATTTTCACACGTAAACCACTCTCACAAACTACGGCACCACCATACGTCCAATCTATTTCACGGCTTAAGACCACAGATTCATTTCATTCTCTGCATCATCTCATTTCTATTGACCAATCACAACCTCACCAATTCAGTACCGCCCCAATTGACCAATCAAAACCTCACCAATTCTATATGTAAACCAACTTCCACACTCAACCATCTCCTAAACCACGGCACCCTCTTCATTTCTTTTCCACTTCACATTTCAAACCACAACTACATTTCACTCTGCCTTACCATTGTCGACAAAGGGAGAGAGTGAGGGAGAGTCGCACTTCACGATCGAGGGAAGAAGCCGCGAGCTGCAACCATTTCTGGTTCTGTCCGAGCTAGAGGATAGAGAGGGGAGGGCAAGTGGAAGTCGGCGAAGCTGCTGATCATCACCATCTTCGTTCGTTCCAGACCAACATTTCCCAGTTGCAACCATCTTGACCACAACACCATTTCCAGCTGCAAACCGAGCACAGGACCAACCAGTGTGTGTGAGAGCCGAGAGGGAGCAGAAATTTTTCAGATTTTCGTGTGTGAGCTTAGCTTGCTTTGAGGTAAATTTTCTGGAATAAAATTGTGGATGATCAGAGGTATTTTAAGTCAGCCGTGGCCTTGCATGTGTTAATTTGTGTAATCAGATGATGAAACCCAAAGCAGTAGAAAATTCTGTTGGGCAAAACATTTCTGCCGAGGAACTGATTTGGGAAATGTAGATTTAATTCTGTCTCTTTGTAGTAGTGTGAGCTGATAGATGCGTTTAACTAATTAAGATCAAGGTAATTAAGCTCTGCATGCAGCCCCTTGGATCGGTTATGCTAGAAAAATAAGAATGAAAAACAATCTGGCCGCATGCAAGCTCATCCGAAGGTAGCAAACAGAATTTCTGGTTTTCTTGGATGGTTATGGCTGTTGTTTGAATCCGATTTTGAACTAGAAATATTGATTAGCTAGTTAAGTATTTGCATGTTAAATTTTAGCACCTAATACCATGAATTAACCAAAGGAAAAGTTGGATTTATGACCAATCTAATTGCTGGAAATCTGTTGAGTTGGCCGAGAGAGGGAAAGAAAGAATTTCCAGTTTTTCTCTTCAAATCTTGGCTGCAAATTTCGTATTGTAGTTCAATATACTCATAACACAATAATCACCGTATGCATGCTGAGTTTGAGTGAACAAAGTAATGAATTTTGTTAGGGAAAGGTTCGTATACCAAACTATCTATTTGCTGCAATTTTTCCAGCTTAGCCGATGGTGGCTCTTTTGAGTTTTAATGGAAACTTGGTGAGTGGGCTCTATGAATTCCCACAATGACTTGGATGATCTGATTAGCTAGTCAAGTATTTGCTTGTCGGATTTGAGTACTTAATATCATGTATTAGCCGAGTAAAAAGTTGGTTTTATGACCAATTAGCTACTGGAAATTCTGTTTAGCCGATGACAGATTTATTTGCCAAAATTACATGTTATTTGTTTTATTTCATGTCGGAAAATTTTGATGGTGGGCTCTATGAACACCCACCCTTGGATTGATGATGGATATAATGCTAGTTTAGTGTTTAAATAGGTAGATTAATGATACCTAGCTAGTCTAGACTCCAAAAGATGCATCGTTCAAAAATGTTCAGATTTGCCCTGTTTTAATCGCAACCCTTTTTGCAAAATTTTGAGAGTTTCATGACTTGTATATCATGTTGATATGTTGAATATATGGTGTACAAAGTTTCATTGAAAAATATCGAGGTTTGGTTGGTCAAATAAATCGATTTAACAAAGCTAGTAAATCTGGAACTATTTCCGAAATGCTCTGACCAGCTTTCGTATTTCGGCCATAATTTTGAACTCCGATGTCGAAATCGAGTGCCGTCAGTGGCATTTGAAACTAGATATTCCAACCTTTCCGACGATATAAAATTCACATTCTGGTTCCATGTATGTGAGCCAAACCAACTATTTTAAGTCGGCTGTTCTGTTTCTCTGCTTTACAAGAACAAAATGCTGAGGCTGTAACTTGTGACTCGAATTCGAGCTAGTTGTGTGCCAAATTTCAAAATGATTTCTTCTGTGAAATTATAGCTCTATGAAGGTGTTTTCCAACACCTTAAACCATGCCAAATTCCAAGCTAATTTGAGTGATCTGTGATCAAAATATGAAACCTGCTCTGTCCTTGAAAACCCTGATTTTTTAGACAGATTTGATGCAAGGTTTGGCAAAGACTTGCTAACTGAATATTTTGATGCTAAACACTTACCAAATGCACCATGAACGTTCTTTAAGTTTTGCCTAAACAAATGAACCAGGTTTGGAGGAATTTTCTTTGACCAAATGTCTGAAATGGAAAAACAAAAGGTTCAAGGCAGTTTTGTCTTAGTATTTGCGAAATTTTAGGTGTTTGATTGACCACCTTTCCGAAGTTATTTTTCCATGAAATTTGGTAGAGGAACAACCCTTCTATGGTAGTATTATACTGCTAATTATTGTGTTATTCCGAGACCGATTCATGGGTCAAATAAATTACCAAAGTTCGAGACTTGATTTTGGAAAACCCTTGTTTAACAAGAAAATTTTAGTAACTTTGAGCTACCGTATCTTGGTGCTCAAAACTCCGTTCCTCATTCCGTTTGTTTTGTTATACTCTTGAATTACAACACTAATAGAGTTGCAAATTTCAAAAGCTATTTCCAAACAAGTGAATTTTTCCGAATTTCCAAAGTTGGCCAAAAACTAACTTAAATCTGCCTTATGAACCAAAACAGTAACTTTGAGCCCATTTTGACTATCTTCCATTTAGAATCATGAAAAAGTGTATTCTAGGAACTTTTAGCATTTTGAAGGAAGTTTCCAACGGTAGCAAGTTTTCCAATCTTTGACATGTAAAAGGTGAGCTACGATTTTTCAAAGTATTGCATCAAAACTGAAATTTTCCGTATTCCAAGGAAATGGAGTTTTTCAAGTACTCCTTATTCCTTCGATAATATTCAAATGTCTTATCCTTGAATTTCATGATGTAGACTTAATTTCTCTTGTACCTTGAAACCCCGCTTGAGAATTTAGATTTAGGATAATTAAGACTTGTTCACGAGATTTTTCCTAAATTTGTACTATGACACGATTTTCAACAATAGTAGGAATTGTAAATGATAGACTATTATTATTCGTTCAGGCGCACGCGAGGACCTTTAAGAGGATCCGACAGAGGACGCTTGAACTTCAAATTGAACCTATTGCCCTTGTTTGACTAGGTGAGTGTTCCATATAGGAATACGTAATTGAGTAAGTCTAGGACATGCTCATTTTATGATCGTTAAGTATTTACCATACTCGTGCCTATTTAAGAAATATATATATGCATTGCATATCGACATGAATTGGTTAAATGATTAACCCTATCAAATAATCTTGTAAACTCAATATGTGCTTAGCCTGCTTATTTTATGCTTATTCGGTTAAAGTGCTCTTGTAACTCGTTATGTGACAATTTGGAAAATGAGTTCCGATCCATCGAAGTGCGCAGTGTGTACTTTATCACACTAGCCGTTCGAGTGGTGAAGTGTGTGAAATATTTTCTAATGAATCTGTGAATCTAAATGTGGTTGCGTCGTTGGGTGAATCCCTCGACTCGTGAATCAACTACCATAACTAATGAATCTGTGAATCTAAATGTGGTTGCGTCGTTGGGGTGAATCTCCTTGACTCTTACGTGGTAAAAGTGCAAAACGGCCAATGGCGGCCTATTAAAATGACATATGTCTACCAATTAACCGTAATTACCACCGTTTACCGTTTACCGTTTACTGTTTATCGTTTACCGTTTATCGTGTTTACTTACCGTTTTCTAATATATGTGGTTACTGATTTCTTGATTATCATAAATTATATGCTCATATGAAGTTGTCCATCATTGTTAGGCGAGTGTGTACTTTACCTCCCTCGACCTATTCAAATGATGAATTTTACTTTTGTCGAATTACTTTGTTACCTGTGCATGTTGTAAGCTATAAGCTGAACTTGGGTCCCGCCTCGGTTACTGACCTACTCGAGCCAGGACTGGGCTCGGTCGGGTAGGTTGGAACCCTGGACAACCGTTTCGGTATACTCGAGTATTACCACTGGAGGGATAAGGTGATGGCCAGTCAACCGTGGGGATCCGGGAGTTATAAGGTGCAGATGACCGACAAATTTTCACTGGAACACCGTATCCTTTTGTGGTTGCTTTGCTATTACAATGTTATTGCTCTCCTAGTTGGCATTCTCGGGTAAGACTCCTCATGAGCATTAACCTCTGAGATGAAGCAATCCTTGTAATGTTCTTCTAGTCGGACGAGCCACTATTTGTTTGACTGAAAATTTATGAAAATATGTTTATATGGCCATTCATTCCAAAAGTACTAGTTCTACATGTGTTTTCAAAGTAGCAATTATCCGTGTAATGATTATCACCTCATGGTAACATGCCATTGTGTAACCTCGAATCATGCATATGATATGCACAACTTACTTGACCTATTTTGAACTGTTAGAGCGTCTTGGAACCTCACTGGGCTGTGTAGCTCATCCCACGTTGTGGTTTTCTTTTACAGGTTCTGACAACTGAGGAAGACTTGAGATCTACTTGTACTTTTAGCATGTAGTTTGAATTAAACAATGTAGCTTTTGTTTCGGGTTACCACTTGAAGCTGGAAAAGTGTAACCCTTGAATTTGTATGTGGCTTGTATGAAATTTGTTACTTGGCTTATAAGGATGTATTTGAATTATATGTTTGTTTCTAGGGTTGTAATCGGGAAGGTATTTTAAGAATCGACGTTGGCTATCTTAAGGCATTGTTATCTCTGAAGTTAATGTGATTCTGGAAACCGGCCTATTTGGAGGGAAACGATGTTGTAATAGATTAGGTTATACTTCGGAAGGACTTTTGCTAGTTGCTTGTGTGAGTCCTGGCGAGAGCTGGGCAGACGGCCCGCCAACCCTCTGGTTCGCCTTAGGGGGAAGTGGGGTCGCCACATAGTATACAAAACCGGATGAAAGAAAACTAGGTCAAAATCGGTCAAAAGGTCGGTTTGACCGTGAACCGGTAAAACCCAAAAAACCCGGGTTTTTTGCTATTCTCTATTTTTGTTGAATTTTAATTTTTTTCTTGGACCTTTTTATATTTTCCTAAATGACTAACAGCAACACAACAACTCTAAAAGCTTAAAATTTGGTAAAATTTTTAACCAATCCAAAATCAAACAAAAAATAAAAGAAAACATGTATGAAAGGATTAGAAGAAAAGAAGAAGAGATCTAGAAATCTCACATGAGAAATGGTGAAAAGATCTAAAATAAAAAATGGTAAAAGGGAATATAAGAGAAAGAGAAGAGAAAGAGAGTTTAAAAGAAATAAAAAGAAACCATTAGAAAAAGGAAAAAAAAAGCACAAAGCAAACACATGACCTTGACACTGTGATGCGGGACTGGAACGCAGAAAGCTTTGACGGTGGACTGGCAAAGAAGAAGCAACGAGTGGAAGAAACAGGAAGAATCCTTTATAAGTTAAAAACTTTTCTCATCTTATATTTTGACCCCTCAATATTTTAAATAATCATAATTACACACATAGAATTCTTTTATTACTCATTTGCAACCTTACTTTTTGCATTTTTACAATGATTCATATTTTCATTCTGGATTCATCATCTTATGGAATTAGAGACTCATTAATGTTATTATATCTTACTTAAAAAAGTTTCATCAAAGTATTTGTATACTTTTTCATTAATTTGGCCCCTTAATATATAGAACATATGGGGAAAGATTGAAATTACTATGAGTACATATTTATTCTATTTATTTTATTTTATATAATTAAAATATATATTTATGACGTCATCCGGTTCGACCCCCGAGCTTAACCGGTCGAACCCATTGACCTCTGACCCCTAAGCTCTGCTGAGTCATTGCTCTGTCCGAGTTTCAAAACACAAGTAAAAACACCTAATATTACATACAAATTATAATTGTCCCCTATGAATACTCATCTTTTGAAATCGTTGCAAAATCAATTCATCATCAATTTTGTTAAATACATCATTTTCAATGTAAGTAATTGAAGCCCTTGCCATTAATTTGATCTTCTATAGGTATCTTTTATGAAATTTATCCATAGCATGTTATAAATAAAAATCATAATAACTTAATTTCATTTTATAAATAAAAAATTTAGCATCCACTTGGAAAACATAATTTTAAGGTTGAGCACAGATATATACACTATTAAATATTCAAATGTATGATCAAAGCTAGTTTAAGCGTCACTTGTGAGATAAACCTACTAAAGTATATGACAATAGACCATTTCTATAGTTCAAAGGATTTTTCAATACATTATCTCACTTAAATGAGCATGTAAATTATAATAACGACAGCATAACTACTTTTTTAAAATCATTTTATTGTTCCTAATCCATGTTAGAATCAACCATTGAACCCATTTCATATTCAAGTATGTTCAGTAATCCTTAATCAAAATTCAACCTACTCTATCCTTAAAATTGGAAACATATTCATAATTTCTAATATAGATTCAAAATATCTAATTTACAAAGCAAATAAAAAATATTTATTAAAAAGCAAAAAAAAAAAAAACCAACTTTAACAGAAGAAGTGAACAAGAGATGAAAATCTAAATAAACAATATAAAAAAGGAAAAAAATAAGAATCAATACAAAGATATGTGCAATGCTAAGTAGAGCATCAGTGGGAGAAACCGGTAAAGCTTCAATGACAGAGCTACAACAGGAAAATTAGATCACTTTTAGTTGATTTATTAGAGTAGCAGTCACTATCCCACTTTTGAGTCATATCTTATTTCTGTGCTAGAAAACTATCCCTTTCAGAGTACTATTTTGAAAATTTCCTCCAAACTTGTTAATTGGATTTTGACCCCAATGTCCATTTTTGGTTAGAGTCAAATAGTAACATCATTACATAATACATATGGGTCTTTAAAAATTAAGTGGGGACATTTGACCCCCCCTGGAGCCATGTCATGGACCCACTTGAAACCATGTGGCTCTGTTAGTGTGTATGCATATGTGTATAATTGTGTGTGTGTGTGTATGTATGTTTGTATCTATATGTATATGTATATATAATACATGGTTCTTAGTAGTGAAGGTGCTACCTGCTGCTTGATTTTGGGGATAAAAATCTTAACGTGTTTGTTGTTGAGATAAGTCCCATGGCTTTGTTTTGTCCCTGCATTTTTTTTCCTTTTCATTTTACTTTTTTAAAGTGTACCCTAGTCCTTAACATTGTCAATTATTTACCTAAGCCCCTGCATTCAATTTATGGTTTAATACCAAAAGTCCTGAACATATCAATTCATTAGTATACGTACCCTCACAACTTTTGTGTGATAGGTTCATGTTCTTTTTTTAGAAATATGAATGACAATTTTATCAAAACAAAAGTTCTTATACTAACAAAAGAAGATTAAAACATATTCACAAAGGGTTCATGTTGTCTAAGCGAATAGTGAATTTCACATTTATTATATTTACCCATGACTGTTTTACAAGTATGTACTAGCAATAATTAACAATTCATGTATAACTATTTTTTCTAAAAGTCCAAATATTGCTTAGAGATGTTAAACTATTGTTGTTGATTATCAACCCTGTCTTTTCTTATAGGTAAAGTTATAATGCAAAAGTTATAACAATCCAAGGTATGAATAAAATAACAGATTAAAAATTGATCTCAGTATACTGAGCTTTCACTAGACTAAAATACTTACGCATTACTCGAAGATAAGAAAAATTAATAGCAAGATCAAACCTCCAAGGCCATACAATTCTTCTACACTTGTTGCATTGGATGATAATTAAATTTATTATAATATGAATAACTTTTACTTGCTCATAATATATTTTATTCATTGCCTACTGCACTTAATTACATCATCATTAAATTTAAATGTTCTCCTTTTTCAGACTATATTTACAAGATACGTAGCAACCTAACAAGTTAGAAAACCTAAATAAATCTTATTTGTTATATTCTTTTTAACAAATTATTACTATATTAATAGCAAATTAAATATTGATAACCATGACCATCATGCATAATTTGATTAAATTTCTCACTAGCAAATAACCATAAAAATTAATTTTATATAGATTAAATAACTAATATTTATTCCAAATGTATGCAACCAAGTAGAGTCAAGAATATTATTAATCTCATCTCTTATCGTAAATTACTTATGATTTCGATCGAACTCAATTATGGATAATGCATTAATTTTTTAAAGATCATGCTTTTTTTATATGCACGTAGGGTTTTTTATTAATATAAAAATATATTTGCCAATAAAACCTAGCCTAATTGATAGGACGTTTCACTTGTAATCAAATGGTTTTGGGTTCGAGTCCTCAAGAAAGTAAGAAACTATTATTAATCCTCTTAAAAAAATAGTAATAGATTTACTTGAATATCATATAGAGTTGCCTTGTTACAACATAGTTATATACATAAATAAAAGTGTTTAAGTCAATACTACAGCAAAAAAATTTATTTTTTATACATTATAGTTGTATCATGTGATTCATATTGATGTACATGTGGTTATTCATATTGAAGCATGCAAAGGTAATTCAATTTAAGAATATAGAAATATTTTTTTCTTATTGATTATTTGTATATAATATTTTATAACAGAGGTCAACATATAATATAAACTTGAGAAATAGACAAAAATAAATTAGAATAACAATCAGCTGTTAAAAATAAGAAAAGAGATATTTATTGTAAATAATGAAGAAAACAAGGCAAAAGAATCAACAAGAGAAAAAATATTTGATCATAAGATCCAAAAAATTTTATAATTTTGACCACTTTGCACTTTCTTATGATTACAATATTGTATTACATGACTATATGAAAAGAATGTGGATATAACCTTTCATTCAATAATTAATAAACATAATTTAGTAAATAGTAATAGTAAATCCTACTATATATTACTTTTCTTCATAAAATAATGTTATTATTGGTTTAGATTTCAACTTCTTTTTCAAGAAAAACATATGCAAAAAATATACAAATTCCTTCATGGAGTACTGAATTTTTTTTTTGGCAATTATTTTCATTCTATGTTTTAATACTAATTTTTTTCAAACAATGCTAGATTTTAACAAATCAAAATAATTAATAGAAATTTCCCCAATTATATTAAAAATTCAATAAAAAAGAGGGGATTTGATCGTTCAGAAATTCATAAATGTCCTTAGTGTATATTTTTTGACACGCTAAAGTAGGTCGCAATTTTGTCTTTTTTTTTTAAACTTATTTAACTTATGAAAGCAATAAATTGAGTTAAGGTTCTTTCTCAAATTTTATTAGATTTAAAGGATAAAAGAAAAATGAGAAAAAAAGGGTTTCTAAGGGTAATTTCCTTTGTCTTGTTTACAATAATAAGTTAAATATTTCTTTTAAAAGGAAAAAAGAAAAAGAAAATTCACACATATACATCATATTCTTCTACTTTTAAAGGATAAACATTTACTAATGATATGTGTCGAACGTGCATTTTGCGTTAGGCGTGTATTTAAAAAATTTACAAACTATTTGGCTCACAATAAATTTAGTGTCATACATCATATCCTGGATTCTATTGAGACGCTTTATTTTAGATTACTTATTGTTATTGTTTCAGAAATATACCACTTAAACATGGATGTAGGATTTTGATCAATTAGTAAAACAATCAATTAATAGCAATTCAAAATATTATTAACACATTAATTATAGTTGTAATAGTATTTCATCACATATTATTTTTGTAACATAAATGGCAAAAGTGCCATACGTGCCTAATATTTCTATAAGGAATTTCCCTTCATCTCGCATGTCTTATGGTAGTTCAGTTTTTAGATGAATGGCTTTTAATATATTTGTCTATTACCGTATTTTATCTGATATGAGTTGGAAGTACTGTCCTTTCAGTAAAGTTGGCTATTTTTCTTTTTTATCCCTTCCTTCTCTCAATTTCCTTCATCCCAACTAACTAGTTACGGGATTGATCCCTTGACCGATTAGTGGAAAAGGGTTTTAACCACCTTCCTTATTGACTAATCCAAACTACAGGTTGCCTCTTTTTTCTTTTAGTTGTATGTTTATGATTTAGTCATCTTGCTAATTATTTATTAATAAAATCTGTAAGTTGGAATTTTGTGTGTTTGCTTTCTTTTTTTATTTGAATTTTATTGATTTTAAGTTTTTCTTTTTGTAAAAAATTAAATCATGTCTTATGTCAATTATGAGTTTTTGTCCTCTAATAAGATTTTTTTATTAATTTTTTATTAATGAGTTTTTTCTTATGAGTTTTATATTAGTTATAAGATTTTTTGTGCTCAATATGCCTTACATCAATTTGATTTTTGATTATGGCATCTGACGCTTGAGATGCTTAGTTCCACGATTAATGATCATCATGATTTGTTTTTAAATATTTTTTTATTTTGGGGTATTAGGAAGGCATTTCTATTTCATTGGTCTACCTCGAGTTATGATACTTAATATGTTGGCTCTTAAGATAGACTAGACTATTTAGGGTGGATCATAAAGCATTATATTGATATATTTTCTTTGAATTCTTTGTATTGTTGATTGTTAATTTTGCTAATAATGATTTTTACTTTGACGGAGGTGTTATAAGTGTTGTATGCCTTAGTTTTACGTAGTAAGAAAGAAAAGAAAGCAATTACTGTGTTATCAGTTCAGGAGACGATCATTTCCTTTGATATTTGCAATATGTTCATTAAGAAGCTTGATATAATAGAGCAAATGTGTTAATTTTAGAACGAAACCTACCACCACATTAATGAGACATTAGCATGTATTTAATTAGTTTATATTGTTTGGGTATATGCATTCTATGTTTATATGGTACTCTTTTGTCTTAGTCTATCAAACAAAGATTGTACATGTGAAAGAATTTAGAAATTTATATTTTTGTAATTTGAATCCTTTATTGATAGTTCTTGATTGAAAACCTTAAATAAATGATTTGAGCAATACTAGGAGAAAAACAACATGAATCATCAACTGGGTCACTGCTTCATTATTAGATCCACAAAAAATTCACCGACTTTGACTAGTTTGGACCTTGTTAAGAGTGTAAATTAGAATTAGATAAAAATAGACACACAACTTTATCAATTTCTTATTCCATAATTACTAAACATAAATTAAAAATAGTAAAAGCAAATCTTGCTACATATTGGATTTCTTCTTATAAAAAGTTGTCCTTTCCTCAATATTACATTTTATTATTGGTTGAAAATTACTTTCGTATTTAAGAGAAAATTTGGAGAAGGTATACAAATCTTGTAACTGATTAATATATTCTTTGAAGTTATAGTGATAAATTGTAGTTTACTATTATTCAAATATTACATTTAACAAATCCTCACAACTAACGTAACTTTCTTTTAATATGCAACTATTCCTACTATGATTCAACTTGCAATAGGGGCAAGAAGGAACATTTGATAGTTTAGAAAATTAGGTTTGCCTTTTCATCGTACTTATTGCTGAGATATTCAAAAAATCTATTTTTGCGTTCTTTTATGATTAGCTTATGAAAGCAATAAACTTAGTTCAGGTTCTTACTCAAATTTAGTGGCAATACCTTTCTTTATCGATCAACGTAAAATGTGTTGTATTTTTCCCTTTCTTTTCTTCTTATACATGGGTTTTACCTTTAAACCTAGAAAAGATTATCAAATTCCTTCTTCAATTCTGACCTTGTTTTTCTCGCTCTTCTTTGCCTTCTGAGTCTTCCTGAATTCTGGGAAAACAAATGATAGCATTCCAGATTTGAACTGTTCAATAATAGGTTTTAACTCCTTCTTAATGAACTCATAATCCGACTCTTAGTCAGCTAGGTATTCTTTACAAATTACAAAGTCAATGAATTGTTGTGTTAATCCCATTAATTCTCGATATGTATGCCTCAACTCAAAATTTGGGTAATATTTGAGACCCATCTCATGCCTTCCTTCCTATTAAACTCAACTAGAAATTTGTCATAGACTAAATTTACCCTTTTCCTCATTTGCTAGCTCAATGCCTTTATAGATGGCATCAACCTTAACTTTGTGGGAGTCAAATCTTTCCCAAGGTTTGATAATTTTACTCACCATTATACCAACAACATATCGCCTTTTTCATTCCATATCACAATCACATATGATATCTTGCGTGAACATGAGTCAAAATTAGCATCCACTGAAAATTGAGGAAAAAAAATTGTTGTGGGTGATTTTCTTTGTTTTATCTATAAAAAAAACATGCATGAGCATCGAAATCTATTTATTTTTAAAAGAGAGAACATATACAAATGGCGTGCATTGAATGTGCATCCAAGAAGTTTTGAAACTCGATTCGACTCTTAAAAAGCAATAATAAAGAAGATACTCTTAAAAAGCTTTAGGAAAGAAAAACAAGAGCTCAACAATTGGGCCTTGATTCCATACAAGAAGTATGGAATGTGGATTCTTCTTCAACCAGGAGTTAGGAATCTACAGAAAAAACCATACTAAAATACAGCCTGCTAATATTTTGCTAATTTTTAGAGGAAAAATTTAAACTTACATCAAAATAAGGATCTCTTTGCAAGTCTATTTGCATCTGTTGAGAACATTAAAAATGTATAGTGAAAATGCAATCATCAGAACATAAATAAAGCAGATACATAATGGGTAGAGATAAGTCACCTTATGCATCTCTTCTTCCAAGTTATATTCCCGGTACGGAATAGAGAAAAGAAAATCACCTCTGCGAGCCATACTATCTTTCAGAAAGACGTTTCCAGAAAAATGGCGCTCTAGGTAAGATGCAATGCTGGAGCTGAGAGGAAGGAAATTACTTGAACCCTAAACCCTAAGACTCGATCAATAATATCTTGGATTCCATTGCAACATTCTATTTCATACTTTGTTTGGTTTTGAGTATCTACCAATAAAATGTGAATATAAAACTTGTGGCCAATTCAACAAGATAAAGTATTGCACATTTATAAACTATTGTATTTGTAGTACTTCATCATATTTTATTTTTTTAATATAAATAGTAAAAGATATTTATAGATGCCATATAGCACTAGATCTTGACAACACTGATTAATCATAAGTTAATCAACGTAAACCAAATTTCAATTTAAACATTAACTTTATTTACATTTTCATAATATTTTACAATAGAGATATATATTTCGTATATGTTCAACAAATAGACAAAAGAAATTGAATAATAGTTAGCTATTAGAAAAAATAAAAGAGATATTTTTTCGTAGGTTTTGAGTACCTACCAATTAAATGTGAATATAAAACTTGTGGCCAATTCGACAAAATAAAGTATTGCACATTTATAAAATATTGTATTTATAGCAGTTCATCATATTTTATTTTTTTAATATAAGTAGTAAAAGATATTTATAGATGCCATATAGCACTAGATCTTGACAACACTGATTAATCATAAGTTAATCAACGCAAACCAAATTTCAATTTAGAGATTAACTTTATTTACATTTTCATAATATTTTACAATAGAGATAAATATTTCATATATGTTCAACAAATAGACAAAAGAAATTGAATAATAGTTAGCTATTAGAAAAACAAAAAGAGATATTTATTGTAAAGAATGAAGAAGATAGGCAAAAGAATCAATAATCAAAACAACATTTTATGATAAGATCCAAAAATTAGATGAAAACTTTTTTTTTTATATAAATGAACAACTAGCCAACGAATTGCTTTCATGTAGATTATAATAAATATTAAGTACTTCAAAAAATATGCCAACAAAGTGAAATAAAAATGGTTACTACTCGTATCTCTTATAAAAGAGCAATTCAAATATTTGATCAATTTAAAATTTAAACATAGGATATTTTAAAATTTGTAGATAATAATTTTGAAATCATTTGAAGTGATTATTGAAAAGAATAATAGGTTTGACCAAAAAGTGGTGAAATGGACAAAAATTGGTGGAAGAAGGGTTGATAAGAAAAGAAAAATTACGACAATTGTAAATAGACGATCTATGTGGCAATGAGATTGGCACGAGATGAAGAGGGATGCTGTGACAAAGAAAATATTTATTTCATAGTTTAACTATGTATACATTATTCACCTATTATATATACGAAGATATAGAAATAGTACTCATAATTTAATTATTTTGCACTTTTCTACAATTTTTGTACATAGTTTTAATCATTATACAATTTTTGTACATAATTTTAATCATTAGGTAATTTTAGACCATTAGATGGATTGATAAATATTGCAAATAAAACAATTTGTCAACAATTCTTTTAAAACCATTTTAATATTGAATAAAGTAGTGTACTCATTGAAAACATTTAGTTATTTTAAAAATCTATAATACATTTTGAAAATGCTAATATCATTACAAAAAATTTCGCACTATTTTTTGGTATCATACTCTCAAGTTAAGTTTACTATTAGATTGTGAAATAAGTGTCTCAAACCCTTAGATTATACTAACTTGAATCATTTAAATTTTGAAATATTATTATCACTAAAAGATAAAAATTAAGGGAATGACTCCTTAAAGGACCATAAATTTTTTTTATTATTGCAACTCTATTATTGACTAATACATGTCATTAATTGAAAATTTTGTAATACTATATATAGCTATTATATGAGTTTTTAATAGCAGTAATACTTGTGATGATTTTGAGTTTATATGTCTTTTAAAATACCGCTAATTAAACTTTTTCTCACACTTTCCAATGCCACTACAATTTCATAAAATTAAAAAATATAACTAAATAAAGATTAATTTTTCAATTTTATGCATCGATAGTTTGATCAAAAAGTATCAAATTACAAACATCTAATGAACATTAAATAAGAACTACAAAATCAACAAACAAATTTCTAAAATTATAATCTGACATTAAAGTCATTTTCACTTCATTAAAATTCAATTTCTTTACAGTAGACATGTGTTAGATAGGAATGCTACCAATAAAGAGCAAAATTTTGATGGATTAACTTTTTATACACTCACAATATAGTGAATTTTTTACACTAACGGCTATGGATGTGTGCCAAATATACATGATTTGAATTTCAAATTTAAATTCGTGTTATGTGGCATGATCTAAATCTACTAGTGTGAAAAAAATTATACACTAAACTTACCCAATCTTGACTGGTTGGTCCAAATGCTAGCATTAACATGAAAAGTAACAAAAGTATTAACTTTAAAATTCATTCATTCAAATAGGAAACAAAAATTTTGCATTGTATATTTTGTTTCTAGCAAAGCAGTATAATTTCTCTTAAACGATGGGATGTACATTTACAAAAATTTGAATCTTAAAATATCTAACAGAAATCAATTACTACAACTAATCAATGCAGTTTCATTCTCTACTTATATTTAAAAACTTAAAAATTATGTAAAGAATCATAATGTACTGTCAGTATTCCCAATAGGATACCTAATGAAGTATATGTAACATAGTTTGGAAGTAACAGATAAGTCAAAGGAAATTTTACTCTTTTGACATATAGTCAAAAGAGGCTTCAGCCTCTTCAACTTTTATCATTCCGCCTCTTCAACTTTTATCATCCCTTCCGTGCTGTATATCACATGACTGAAGTTTTGTCTTATGAAACATGCTTAAATAAGAGGCGGAAGGGATGATAAGCATGTTTCATAAGACAAAACTTCAGTCATGTGATATACAGCACGGAAAGGATGATAAAAGTTGAAGAGGCGGAATGATAGAAGTTGAAGAGGCTGAAGCCTCTTTTGACTATATGTCAAAAGAGTAAAATTTCCTTTGACTTATCTGTTACTTCCAAACTATGTTCACTACAAGAAAATTTCCCTATTATGGCATACTTGTTAGGGCACTATTCAATAAATGCCTCAAATAAACACTTATTAAGGCATTTGGTAGTTTGTGCCAAATTAGCACTTATTAATTAAATAAAAAAAGACAATGTATATGGGACAAAGGTTATAAGAAAAACTGAAAACAAAAGAATATAAAGAAAATATTTATAGAGGCATTTTAGAGATGTGCCTCAACAACTATTAGAAGGAAAAACAATTGTTTCATAAAAAAATAAAAAAAATGCCTCTAAAATTGGCGCCTAAAAGAAGCGGCAAAATTGCCCCAAATCCCAAATTTTGCAAGATACAATTTTTATTTACCCATCTTTCTCTCGCAGTCTCCCTCTCGCAGTCTCCCTCTCGGTCCTCTACCAATCTACCCCAAATTCTAACCCAAATTCTAATCTAACACTTTCATTTTTCATTTACCCATCTCTTTCTCTCACACACACACTCTCTCTCGGTCCTCTACCCCCAAATTGTTCTCCCAATCTCTTTCCTCAAAATTTTCCTAAAATCATGGTCGGCTCTCACTAGCTCTCATCCTCCCAATCTTGTAACTGGAAGACAGCGGCGTCTCCCTTGTTGTGGCATTGGCCTTGGCTAGTTCCTGTAAGCAGTTACTTTGTTAATGAATTTTAGCGAGCTATCTTGTAATTTTATCTGCTGTTCTATGGGGTGTTCTCTCTCTCTCTCTCTCTCTCTGGTTTCTTTTGGTCTTTATGAAATCTGAATTTCTATTCTAAGAAAAGGTGTGTCTGGTTTGTCTTTTTCCTTCCCTATGAATTGTTGATCATTCTGCTTGCATTAGCCAAGGCTTTTCAAGTTTTATTGGATTTGAAGACAGGAAAAAGTTGAAATTATAGTTATGCTTTTCATCTCTATCCTTAATATTGCTTATTCTATATCAGGTTTCCAAAATGGAAACCTTGAGAGAAATTGACTTTTATGAATAGCTGTTGGAGCCTTAATTAGGAATATACTGTAGTGCATAGGCTTTTCTCTGACATTTAGAACTATTGCTCTTCACTTTAGTGCCTGAAGCACAATCTATTTTATTCTGATAATGGAGAGGAAGGATGCGTAGTAGCTATCATGTAGTTACATCATTTTCGATATTATACAAAGCTATGTACAGCATATAAACATATCCACTTACTGAGGTAGCTACAGGTAAGTTTGGCTTGCCCAAAACTTATCCATTTTCACAAGCTCATTTTCTAGTAATGTTCTAGAATGGTACGATAATATATCTACATGATATAGAAAGAGATTATTGTGAAACAAATAAAACTCTACCGAGGGAAACATCTGTGAAGGATTATTGTGCATTTTCGACTTTAACTATCAAAAATCAACGTAGAGAATTTTTTTGCCCCAAAAAAAGATCATAATCCATATATACTTTGTCACATAGTACAATTCTTCTTTTGGTTTGGGGTGTAGGGGTCAAGTATTTGGTGAAATTTGCACTACTTGAATTTAAGAGAGGTAAAGGATATGCTTTACTTTCTTACCAGCGGTACCATTAGAGATAACAAACTAGAGCCAGATGAGAGTCTTGGAAAGAAACAGAGCAAAAGTTGAGTTCTAATCTCCCCAGCCCGCAATGAAAAAAATGAAAAACTCAACTACATCAAAATAATACCATCAAGATATTTTAAAATGCTATAGTATCTGAATTTGGTTTATTTACTAGGAATAACATCCGGAGGGTATGAACTACCATGCCTCTTATCATCGATAGGTCTAGTATCACTATGAAGTAATGCCTCTCTTGACATCTCATGATGTCAAGACATGCTCTTGCTGTTACATGTTTCACAAGTATTCTTCTTCTCAAGCATCCTATATAATTTCAGGAAGCTCCCTTCAGAGGGAAGGAAGAGAAAAAAATTGCCCAATTCTTATAATAGGCTATGTAACTCAATCGGAAATAAATCAAATATACAGCAATTCAAAATGAAATATTCAACATGGAACTCATATCTGGTGCACAACATTATGGTGCTTGCATACAAGTAATGATTGCATTTTTTAACTCAATTTCATTAGCATTTCCAACCGAGTTGAATCTATTTTAATACAGTACAAAGTTATGCAAGATAAGTATCTGAAATGCTATCAAAATGGCTAACTTGTAGAGTGCATTGAGCTAAAAGTACCATGGATGGCCCAAAATTACTTGGTACTGTTGACTGACAGGGCTACAAATGGATAACAGACTTGTTTTCATTTGGCTTACTTCTGCAGATTAGAACTCTTAGACAACTGTGACGAGGAAATTTTTTCAATGAATTGCAGCAACAGCAAGCTCTGCTATGCAATTAAAGTCTCTTATGTGTTTCTTCTATCCGTTTCCACTATTTACATAGATATCATTCATCAATAGCCAACATCATACAAATGACATGATATCTTATTAAGCACTGCATATCTGCCTTCAGTTTTAGGGTATGTTGTATCACCCTAAAACTAGTAATGTTCAATTGGTGCTCCTATAGCTTGGCCAACAAAACTAGTATGTTTTTCCTTTTCTAACTTTCAAATTATGTTAATTGTTAATATCTCATATGTTTGTCTCATTCGATAATTATGATGGATTTTAATACATAATATACTTATGCTATAGGTAAAAATTTGCGAAGATTAATGTGCTGAAATTCAAAAGGTGTTGCAGCATATGGATACTTATCCATTTATATGGAAGTGCTATAACTGCAAAAGGACAAAGTGTTGCTGCATATATTACAAGAAGTTGGTCTACTAGCAGTTTAGTTGATTTTAGTTTAGCTGGTGCTATTTAGGTGAAATCGTTGGTTATGAGTGCTTTAATTGTAATCATTGGTTATGGTGATAATTTGAAAGTGGTTTTTCAATCAAATATTGTTGGTTTTGGTCATTGAATGTGAGATGTCCAATATTGCCATTTGTTCTATTGATACAACAGGAATGTCATATTCACAGTAGTACCCGTGGCTAGGCATAAAAAAGAAAAAAAAATCCAGTCTATTGAGGCACTTGTAAGTGTCGTGATAAGGGTTTTTTGTAGTAGAAATTTTCTTGTTACGCAGCAGGTTTTTGAGGCATTTTAAAACACCTTTTAAAGGTTAATATAGAGGCACTTGCCAATATCTACATTAAGATATATAGTGACACATTTGCGTGCCTCAATAACAACCATTTTCTGACAAATACTATTGTCTCAATAACCTTGTTATGGCACTTTTAGATGTCTGAATTGTTTTCTATGTCATGGCACTTAATTGTGCCTTTAAAAGCTTTTGTGACATAGGTTTTACATGGCACACTAGGTATGTGCCTCAATATATTAAGTGCCTCAACAAAGTGTGACTTGTGACATTTTGATGTGCCTCTATAAGTTGTTTTTCTTGTAGTGGTTACATATACTTCATTAGGTATCCTATTGGGAATACTGACAGTACATTATGATTCTTTACATAATTTTTAAGTTTTTAAATATAAGTAGAGAATGAAACTGCATTGATTAGTTGTAGTAATTGATTTCTGTTAGATATTTTAAGATTCAAATTTTTGTAAATGTACATCCCATCATTTAAGAGAAATTATACTGCTTTGCTAGAAACAAAATATACAATGCAAAATTTTTGTTTCCTATTTGAATGAATGAATTTTAACGTTAATACTTTTGTTACTTTTCATGTTAATGCTAGCATTTGGACCAACCAGTCAAGATTGGGTAAGTTTAGTGTATAATTTTTTTCACACTAGTAGATTTAGATCATGCCACATAACACGAATTTAAATTTGAAATTCAAATCATGTATATTTGGCACACATCCATAGCCGTTAGTGTAAAAAATTCACTATATTGTGAGTGTATAAAAAGTTAATCCATCAAAATTTTGCTCTTTATTGGTAGCATTCCTATCTAACACATGTCTACTGTAAAGAAATTGAATTTTAATGAAGTGAAAATGACTTTAATGTCAGATTATAATTTTAGAAATTTGTTTGTTGATTTTGTAGTTCTTATTTAATGTTCATTAGATGTTTGTAATTTGATACTTTTTTATCAAACTATCGATGCATAAAATTGAAAAATTAATCTTTATTTAGTTATATTTTTTAATTTTATGAAATTGTAGTGGCATTGGAAAGTGTGAGAAAAAGTTTAATTAGCGGTATTTTAAAAGACATATAAACTCAAAATCATCACAAGTATTACTGCTATTAAAAACTCATATAATAGCTATATATAGTATTACAAAATTTTCAATTAATGACATGTATTAGTCAATAATAGAGTTGCAATAATAAAAAAAATTTATGGTCCTTTAAGGAGTCATTCCCTTAATTTTTATCTTTTAGTGATAATAATATTTCAAAATTTAAATGATTCAAGTTAGTATAATCTAAGGGTTTGAGACACTTATTTCACAATCTAATAGTAAACTTAACTTGAGAGTATGATACCAAAAAATAGTGCGAAATTTTTTGTAATGATATTAGCATTTTCAAAATGTATTATAGATTTTTAAAATAACTAAATGTTTTCAATGAGTACACTACTTTATTCAATATTAAAATGGTTTTAAAAGAATTGTTGACAAATTGTTTTATTTGCAATATTTATCAATCCATCTAATGGTCTAAAATTACCTAATGATTAAAATTATGTACAAAAATTGTATAATGATTAAAACTATGTACAAAAATTGTAGAAAAGTGCAAAATAATTAAATTATGAGTACTATTTCTATATCTTCGTATATATAATAGGTGAATAATGTATACATAGTTAAACTATGAAATAAATATTTTCTTTGTCACAGCATCCCTCTTCATCTCGTGCCAATCTCATTGCCACATAGATCGTCTATTTACAATTGTCGTAATTTTTCTTTTCTTATCAACCCTTCTTCCACCAATTTTTGTCCATTTCACCACTTTTTGGTCAAACCTATTATTCTTTTCAATAATCACTTCAAATGATTTCAAAATTATTATCTACAAATTTTAAAATATCCTATGTTTAAATTTTAAATTGATCAAATATTTGAATTGCTCTTTTATAAGAGATACGAGTAGTAACCATTTTTATTTCACTTTGTTGGCATATTTTTTGAAGTACTTAATATTTATTATAATCTACATGAAAGCAATTCGTTGGCTAGTTGTTCATTTATATAAAAAAAAAAGTTTTCATCTAATTTTTGGATCTTATCATAAAATGTTGTTTTGATTATTGATTCTTTTGCCTATCTTCTTCATTCTTTACAATAAATATCTCTTTTTGTTTTTCTAATAGCTAACTATTATTCAATTTCTTTTGTCTATTTGTTGAACATATATGAAATATTTATCTCTATTGTAAAATATTATGAAAATGTAAATAAAGTTAATCTCTAAATTGAAATTTGGTTTGCGTTGATTAACTTATGATTAATCAGTGTTGTCAAGATCTAGTGCTATATGGCATCTATAAATATCTTTTACTACTTATATTAAAAAAATAAAATATGATGAACTGCTATAAATACAATATTTTATAAATGTGCAATACTTTATTTTGTCGAATTGGCCACAAGTTTTATATTCACATTTAATTGGTAGGTACTCAAAACCTACGAAAAATCATCTCTTTTGTTTTTTCTAATAGCTAACTATTATTCAATTTCTTTTGTCTATTTGTTGAACATATACGAAATATATATCTCTATTGTAAAATATTATGAAAATGTAAATAAAGTTAATGTTTAAATTGAAATTTGGTTTACGTTGATTAACTTATGATTAATCAGTGTTGTCAAGATCTAGTGCTATATGGCATCTATAAATATCTTTTACTATTTATATTAAAAAAATAAAATATGATGAAGTACTACAAATACAATAGTGTATAAATGTGCAATACTTTATCTTGTTGAATTGGCCACAAGTTTTATATTCACATTTTATTGGTAGATACTCAAAACCAAACAAAGTATGAAATAGAATGTTGCAATGGAATCCAAGATATTATTGATCGAGTCTTAGGGTTTAAGGTTCAAGTAATTTCCTTCCTCTCAGCTCCAGCATTGCATCTTACCTAGAGCGCCATTTTTCTGGAAACGTCTTTCTGAAAGATAGTATGGCTCGCAGAGGTGATTTTCTTTTCTCTATTCCGTACCGGGAATATAACTTGGAAGAAGAGATGCATAAGGTGACTTATCTCTACCCATTATGTATCTGCTTTATTTATGTTCTGATGATTGCATTTTCACTATACATTTTTAATGTTCTCAACAGATGCAAATAGACTTGCAAAGAGATCCTTATTTTGATGTAAGTTTAAATTTTTCCTCTAAAAATTAGCAAAATATTAGCAGGCTGTATTTTAGTATGATTTTTTCTATAGATTCCTAACTCCTGGTTGAAGAAGAATCCACATTCCATACTTCTTGTATGGAATCAAGGCCCAATTGTTGATTTCTTGTTTTTCTTTCCTAAAGCTTTTTAAGAGTATCTTCTTTATTATTGCTTTTTAAGAGTCGAATCGAGTTTCAAAACTTCTTGGATGCACATTCAATGCACGCCATTTGTATATGTTCTCTCTTTTAAAAATAAATAGATTTCGATGCTCATGCATGTTTTTTTTATAGATAAAACAAAGAAAATCACCCACAACAATTTTTTTTCCTCAATTTTCAGTTTTTGACTCATGTTCACGCAAGATATCATATGTGATTGTGATATGGAATGAAAAAGGCGATATGTTGTTGGTATAATGGTGAGTAAAATTATCAAACCTTGGGAAAGATTTGACTCCCACAAAGTTAAGGTTGATGCCATCTATAAAGGCATTGAGCTAGCAAATGAGGAAAAGGATAAATTTAGTCTATGACAAATTTCTAGTTGAGTCTAATAGGAAGGAAGGCATGAGATGGGTCTCAAATATTACCCAAATTTTGAGTTGAGGCATACATATCGAGAATTAATGGGATTAACACAACAATTCATTGACTTTGTAATTTGTAAAGAATACCTAGCTGACCAAGAGTCGGATTATGAGTTCATTAAGAAGGAGTTAAAACCTATTATTGAACAGTTCAAATCTGGAATGCTATCATTTGTTTTCCCAGAATTCAGGAAGACTCAGAAGGCAAAGAAGAGCGAGAAAAACAAGGTCAGAATTGAAGAAGGAATTTGATAATCTTTTCTAGGTTTAAAGGTAAAACCCATGTATAAGAAGAAAAGAAAGGGAAAAATACAACACATTTTAGGTTGATCGATAAAGAAAGGTATTGCCACTAAATTTGAGTAAGAACCTGAACTAAGTTTATTGCTTTCATAAGCTAATCATAAAAGAACGCAAAAATAGATTTTTTGAATATCTCAGAAATAAGTACGATGAAAAGGCAAACCTAATTTTCTAAACTATCAAATGTTCCTTCTTGCCCCTATTGCAAGTTGAATCATAGTAGGAATAGTTGCATATTAAAAGAAAGTTACGTTAGTTGTGAGGATTTGTTAAATGTAATATTTGGATAATAGTAAACTACAATTTATCACTATAACTTCAAAGAATATATTAATCAGTTACAAGATTTGTATACCTTCTCCAAATTTTCTCTTAAATACGAAAGTAATTTTCAACCAATAATAAAATGTAATATTGAGCAAAGGACAACTTTTTATAAGAAGAAATCCAATATGTAGCAAGATTTGCTTTTCCTATTTTTAATTTATGTTTAGTAATTATGGAATAAGAAATTGATAAAGTTGTGTGTCTATTTTTATCTAATTCTAATTTACACTCTTAACAAGGTCCAAACTAGTCAAAGTCGGTGAATTTTTTGTGGATCTAATAATGAAGCAATGACCCAGTTGATGATTCATGTTGTTTTTCTCCTAGTATTGGTCAAATCATTTATTTAAGGTTTTCAATCAAGAACTATCAATAAAGGATTCAAATTACAAAAATATAAATTTCTAAATTCTTTCACATGTACAATCTTTGTTTGATAGACTAAGACAAAAGAGTACCATATAAACATAGAATGCATATACCCAAACAATGTAAACTAATTAAATACATGCTAATGTCTCATTAATGTGGTGGTAGGTTTCGTTCTAAAATTAACACATTTGCTCTATTATATCAAGCTTCTTAATGAACATATTGCAAATATCAAAGGAAATGATCGTCTCCTGAACTGATAACACAGTAATTGCTTTCTTTTCTTTCTTACTACGTAAAACTAAGACATACAACACTTATAACACCTCCGTCAAAGTAAAAATCATTATTAGCAAAATTAACAATCAACAATACAAAGAATTCAAAGAAAATATATCAATATAATGCTTTATGATCCACCCTAAATAGTCTAGTCTATCTTAAGAGCCAACATATTAAGTATCATAACTCGAGGTAGACCAATGAAATAGAAATGCCTTCCTAATACCCCAAAATAAAAAAATATTTAAAAACAAATCATGATGATCATTAATCGTGGAACTAAGCATCTCAAGCGTCAGATGCCATAATCAAAAATCAAATTGATGTAAGGCATATTGAGCACAAAAAATCTTATAACTAATATAAAACTCATAAGAAAAAACTCATTAATAAAAAATTAATAAAAAAATCTTATTAGAGGACAAAAACTCATAATTGACATAAGACATGATTTAATTTTTTACAAAAAGAAAAACTTAAAATCAATAAAATTCAAATAAAAAAAGAAAGCAAACACACAAAATTCCAACATACAGATTTTATTAATAAATAATTAGCAAGATGACTAAATCATAAACATACAACTAAAAGAAAAAAGAGGCAACCTGTAGTTTGGATTAGTCAATAAGGAAGGTGGTTAAAACCCTTTTCCACTAATCGGTCAAGGGATCAATCCCGTAACTAGTTAGTTGGGATGAAGGAAATTGAGAGAAGGAAGGGATAAAAAAGAAAAATAGCCAACTTTACTGAAAGGACAGTACTTCCAACTCATATCAGATAAAATACGGTAATAGACAAATAAATTAAAAGCCATTCATCTAAAAACTGAACTACCATAAGACATGCGAGATGAAGGGAAATTCCTTATAGAAATATTAGGCACGTATGGCACTTTTGCCATTTATGTTACAAAAATAATATGTGATGAAATACTATTACAACTATAATTAATGTGTTAATAATATTTTGAATTGCTATTAATTGATTGTTTTACTAATTGATCAAAATCCTACATCCATGTTTAAGTGGTATATTTCTGAAATAATAACAATAAGTAATCTAAAATAAAGCGTCTCAATAGAATCCAGGATATGATGTATGACACTAAATTTATTGTGAGCCAAATAGTTTGTAAATTTTTTAAATACACGCCTAACGCAAAATGCACGTTCGACACATATCATTAGTAAATGTTTATCCTTTAAAAGTAGAAGAATATGATGTATATGTGTGAATTTTCTTTTTCTTTTTTCCTTTTAAAAGAAATATTTAACTTATTATTGTAAACAAGACAAAGGAAATTACCCTTAGAAACCCTTTTTTTCTCATTTTTCTTTTATCCTTTAAATCTAATAAAATTTGAGAAAGAACCTTAACTCAATTTATTGCTTTCATAAGTTAAATAAGTTTAAAAAAAAGACAAAATTGCGACCTACTTT
Source organism: Coffea canephora (assembly GCA_036785865.1). NCBI lineage: Eukaryota > Viridiplantae > Streptophyta > Magnoliopsida > Gentianales > Rubiaceae > Coffea > Coffea canephora. The sequence continues at coordinate 6,423,780 of CM071917.1, read as the reverse complement.
AGCGTGTCAAAAAATATACACTAAGGACATTTATGAATTTCTGAACGATCAAATCCCCTCTTTTTTATTGATTTTTTAATATGATTGGGGAAATTTCTATTAATTATTTTGATTTGTTAAAATCTAGCATTGTTTGAAAAAAATTAGTATTAAAACATAGAATGAAAATAATTGCCAAAAAAAAAATTCAGTACTCCATGAAGGAATTTGTATATTTTTTGCATATGTTTTTCTTGAAAAAGAAGTTGAAATCTAAACCAATAATAACATTATTTTATGAAGAAAAGTAATATATAGTAGGATCTACTATTACTATTTACTAAATTATGTTTATTAATTATTGAATGAAAGGTTATATCCACATTCTTTTCATATAGTCATGTAATACAATATTGTAATCATAAGAAAGTGCAAAGTGGTCAAAATTATAAAATTTTTTGGATCTTATGATCAAATATTTTTTCTCTTGTTGATTCTTTTGCCTTGTTTTCTTCATTATTTACAATAAATATCTCTTTTCTTATTTTTAACAGCTGATTGTTATTCTAATTTATTTTTGTCTATTTCTCAAGTTTATATTATATGTTGACCTCTGTTATAAAATATTATATACAAATAATCAATAAGAAAAAAATATTTCTATATTCTTAAATTGAATTACCTTTGCATGCTTCAATATGAATAACCACATGTACATCAATATGAATCACACGATACAACTATAATGTATAAAAAATAAATTTTTTTGCTGTAGTATTGACTTAAACACTTTTATTTATGTATATAACTATGTTGTAACAAGGCAACTCTATATGATATTCAAGTAAATCTATTACTATTTTTTTAAGAGGATTAATAATAGTTTCTTACTTTCTTGAGGACTCGAACCCAAAACCATTTGATTACAAGTGAAACGTCCTATCAATTAGGCTAGGTTTTATTGGCAAATATATTTTTATATTAATAAAAAACCCTACGTTCATATAAAAAAAGCATGATCTTTAAAAAATTAATGCATTATCCATAATTGAGTTCGATCGAAATCTTAAGTAATTTACGATAAGAGATGAGCTTAATAATATTCTTGACTCTACTTGGTTGCATACATTTGGAATAAATATTAGTTATTTAATCTATATAAAATTAATTTTTATGGTTATTTGCTAGTGAGAAATTTAATCAAATTATGCATGATGGTCATGGTTATCAATATTTAATTTGCTATTAATATAGTAATAATTTGTTAAAAAGAATATAACAAATAAGATTTATTTAGGTTTTCTAACTTGTTAGGTTGCTACGTATCTTGTAAATATAGTCTGAAAAAGGAGAACATTTAAATTTAATGATGATGTAATTAAGTGCAGTAGGCAATGAATAAAATATATTATGGGCAAGTAAAAGTTATTCATATTATAATAAATTTAATTATCATCCAATGCAACAAGTGTAGAAGAATTGTATGGCCTTGGAGGTTTGATCTTGCTATTAATTTTTCTTATCTTCGAGTAATGCGTAAGTATTTTAGTCTAGTGAAAGCTCAGTATACTGAGATCAATTTTTAATCTGTTATTTTATTCATACCTTGGATTGTTATAACTTTTGCATTATAACTTTACCTATAAGAAAAGACAGGGTTGATAATCAACAACAATAGTTTAACATCTCTAAGCAATATTTGGACTTTTAGAAAAAATAGTTATATATGAATTGTTAATTATTGCTAGTACATACTTGTAAAACAGTCATGGGTAAATATAATAAATGTGAAATTCACTATTCGCTTAGACAACATGAACCCTTTGTGAATATGTTTTAATCTTCTTTTGTTAGTATAAGAACTTTTGTTTTGATAAAATTGTCATTCATATTTCTAAAAAAAGAACATGAACCTATCACACAAAAGTTGTGAGGGTACGTATACTAATGAATTGATATGTTCAGGACTTTTGGTATTAAACCATAAATTGAATGCAGGGGCTTAGGTAAATAATTGACAATGTTAAGGACTAGGGTACACTTTAAAAAAGTAAAATGAAAAGGAAAAAAAATGCAGGGACAAAACAAAGCCATGGGACTTATCTCAACAACAAACACGTTAAGATTTTTATCCCCAAAATCAAGCAGCAGGTAGCACCTTCACTACTAAGAACCATGTATTATATATACATATACATATAGATACAAACATACATACACACACACACACAATTATACACATATGCATACACACTAACAGAGCCACATGGTTTCAAGTGGGTCCATGACATGGCTCCAGGGGGGGTCAAATGTCCCCACTTAATTTTTAAAGACCCATATGTATTATGTAATGATGTTACTATTTGACTCTAACCAAAAATGGACATTGGGGTCAAAATCCAATTAACAAGTTTGGAGGAAATTTTCAAAATAGTACTCTGAAAGGGATAGTTTTCTAGCACAGAAATAAGATATGACTCAAAAGTGGGATAGTGACTGCTACTCTAATAAATCAACTAAAAGTGATCTAATTTTCCTGTTGTAGCTCTGTCATTGAAGCTTTACCGGTTTCTCCCACTGATGCTCTACTTAGCATTGCACATATCTTTGTATTGATTCTTATTTTTTTCCTTTTTTATATTGTTTATTTAGATTTTCATCTCTTGTTCACTTCTTCTGTTAAAGTTGGTTTTTTTTTTTTTTGCTTTTTAATAAATATTTTTTATTTGCTTTGTAAATTAGATATTTTGAATCTATATTAGAAATTATGAATATGTTTCCAATTTTAAGGATAGAGTAGGTTGAATTTTGATTAAGGATTACTGAACATACTTGAATATGAAATGGGTTCAATGGTTGATTCTAACATGGATTAGGAACAATAAAATGATTTTAAAAAAGTAGTTATGCTGTCGTTATTATAATTTACATGCTCATTTAAGTGAGATAATGTATTGAAAAATCCTTTGAACTATAGAAATGGTCTATTGTCATATACTTTAGTAGGTTTATCTCACAAGTGACGCTTAAACTAGCTTTGATCATACATTTGAATATTTAATAGTGTATATATCTGTGCTCAACCTTAAAATTATGTTTTCCAAGTGGATGCTAAATTTTTTATTTATAAAATGAAATTAAGTTATTATGATTTTTATTTATAACATGCTATGGATAAATTTCATAAAAGATACCTATAGAAGATCAAATTAATGGCAAGGGCTTCAATTACTTACATTGAAAATGATGTATTTAACAAAATTGATGGTGAATTGATTTTGCAACGATTTCAAAAGATGAGTATTCATAGGGGACAATTATAATTTGTATGTAATATTAGGTGTTTTTACTTGTGTTTTGAAACTCGGACCGAGCAATGACTCGGCAGAGCTTAGGGGTCAGAGGTCAATGGGTTCGACCGGTTAAGCTCGGGGGTCGAACCGGATGACATCATAAATATATTTTTTAATTATATAAAATAAAATAAATAGAATAAATATGTACTCATAGTAATTTCAATCTTTCCCCATATGTTCTATATATTAAGGGGCCAAATTAATGAAAAAGTATACAAATACTTTGATGAAACTTTTTTAAGTAAGATATAATAACATTAATGAGTCTCTAATTCCATAAGATGATGAATCCAGAATGAAAATATGAATCATTGTAAAAATGCAAAAAGTAAGGTTGCAAATGAGTAATAAAAGAATTCTATGTGTGTAATTATAATTATTTAAAATATTGAGGGGTCAAAATATAAGATGAGAAAAGTTTTTAACTTATAAAGGATTCTTCCTATTTCTTCCACTCGTTGCTTCTTCTTTGCCAGTCCACCGTCAAAGCTTTCTGCGTTCCAGTCCCGCATCACAGTGTCAAGGCCATGTGTTTGCTTTGTGCTTTTTTTTTCCTTTTTCTAATGGTTTCTTTTTATTTCTTTTAAACTCTCTTCCTCTTCTCTTTCTCTTATATTCCCTTTTACCATTTTTTATTTTAGATCTTTTCACCATTTCTCATGTGAGATTTCTAGATCTCTTCTTCTTTTCTTCTAATCCTTTCATACATGTTTTCTTTTATTTTTTGTTTGATTTTGGATTTGTTAAAAATTTTACCAAATTTTAAGCTTTTAGAGTTGTTGTGTTGCTGTTAGTCATTTAGGAAAATATAAAAAGGTCCAAGAAAAAAATTAAAATTCAACAAAAATAGAGAATAGCAAAAAACCCGGGTTTTTTGGGTTTTACCGGTTCACGGTCAAACCGACCTTTTGACCGATTTTGACCTAGTTTTCTTTCATCCGGTTTTGTATACTAACTCGGACCGGGTCGTCTGGTTCGATCGGTTGAAGGATTTCTTTGAATAAAGAGAAGTCCATTCATTGGGAGAACAAACTTTCTTTATTATACACTTTGAGTGGCTAATAATATTGGGATTCTTTTTATCTGGAATAGGGAATATTTCTACAGATTGGGTATCTGTAAGAATTAATTCATAATAATCCAAATTTTTTGAGGGATCGTCTGGTTGCCAATAACATTTTTGAGGAAAGATTCTTTGAACATGGTTGAGTGTTGAATATAATGGGGTTTCTTGGAATCTGGTCAAAGTTATATGTTGAGTAAATGGTTTTATAAAATAGGTATTTTCATTGGATTTTTCCATAGGTTTTTGAGTTTGTTGAAGGAGTCTTATTGGATGGAAAGTTGGAGTACGAGTAGCTTGACTATAAGTCAAAGCTGGAAAGTCTTGTAATATTTGGAATCTATTTGGAGATACAGGTGTAAGACTCATCTCATAATCTTGAGGAGTCTTAGGTCTAGAACTTCCTGCTTTTGAATCCATGAGCCTGCAAAATTAACAAATAATTTTGTTAAGTTTTTCTTTAAGCTGTTGAATTTGGTTGTTATAATATTGGATATCCTCCTAAGGATGACCGGCCTTTTTGAGGACGTCTTTGAAAATGATATAGGAATTGATTTGTCTTTGGAAAAGAAAAGCTTGTTCTTTTGGAGTAGTGGCAGCCCAAAAGCTATGTCAGGGAGGTTTAGAAATTGAATTCACCTCCTCTGAACAGTAACAATTCGTTGCAGAAACCTCTCTGACAGCTTTTGTAGAAGTGAGATAAGAAATTTCTTTCAATTTTGCCCTATTCTTGCTTGACAATTATTATTTGCTTGACAATTGTTTAACTAATTATCTAATTAGTTAATAGTTAAACTAATTAACTATTAACTAATTATCTAATTAGTTAATAGTTAAACTAATTAACTATTAACTAATTATCTGATTAATTATTAACTAATTAACTAATTAACTAATTATCTAATTAATTAATTAACTAATTAATTAATTTCTATTTATGTAATTAACTGCTTAACTAATTAACTAATTAACTAAAGCTGTTGTCTGTCCGAAACTAACAAACTATTTGCATGTTAAACTAATTAACTAATTAACTGCTTAACTGCTTAACTAATCAACTAACTAACAAATTAACAGAGTATTTGCATGTTAAATTATATGCAGTACGCATTACCTAGTTAAAGTATCAGCTCTTTATGGGTATTTTACTTTTAAACATTCAATTTATGATAAAAACATCAATGTTTGTAAGTAAAATTTAAAAAGTGTCCAACTAAGGCTAGACCAATACAAATGAATTTTGAACTATTAGAATTTTGTAAAAAGGAAATAAAAGCATTAATAGATAAAAAATTAATAACACCTTCAAAATCACCTTGGAGTTGTGCTGCATTTTATGTCATGAATCAAGCTGAAAAAGAAAGAGGAGTTCCAAGATTAGTAATAAATTATAAACCATTAAATAAAGTATTACAATGGATTAGGTATCCAATTCCTAATAAAAAAGATTTGCTCAATAGATTATTTAAGGCAAAGATATTTTCAAATTTTGATTTAAAATCAAGATATTGGCAAATATTAATAGCACCAAAAGATAGATATAAAACAGCATTTACCATACCTTTTGGTCATTATGAATGGAATGTAATGCCTTTTGGATTAAAAAATGCACCATCAGAATTTCAAAATATAATGAATGATATTTTCAATCCTTATAGTTCATTTAGTATAGTTTATATTGATGATGTACTAATATTTTCTGAATCATTAGAACAACATTTTAAACATTTGAATATATTTTTAAAAATAGTTAAGAAAAATGGATTAGTGGTTTCTGCTTCAAAAATGAAATTATTTCAAACAAAAATAAGATTTTTAGGACATGATATATATCATGGAACCATAAAACCCTTTTAAAAGGCGAGGCTATTATATGTCCTTGTCCTATGTTTATTTTTACTTCTTGTAATGGAGGGTGTATGGATGTTATTATTTGATCATCTTTTAATTTCTATTTTTTATATAAATTGGTTTGAACATTTATTTGTGGTGTATTATAGACATCATTTATTCCTATTTTTGAGATATAGAATGACAACCATGTAAAGAAAGGGAAGTCAAATTTTTGTTTTTCTAATTCATCTTTCCATTCTAAGATTAATTTTTCTTTATATTTTGATTCTAATTGAAAAAACCAAATTCTTTTTTCAGTATTTTCTTCATCATCAAAATCTTCTTGTAAATATTTATGATTTATTTTATGAATGGAATGTAATGCCTTTTGGATTAAAAAAATGCACCATCAGAATTTCAAAATATAATGAATGATATTTTCAATCCTTATAGTTCATTTAGTATAGTTTATATTGATGATGTACTAATATTTTCTGAATCATTAGAACAACATTTTAAACATTTGAATATATTTTAAAAAATAGTTAAGAAAAATGGATTAGTGGTTTCTGCTTCAAAAATGAAATTATTTCAAACAAAAATAAGATTTTTAGGACATGATATATATCAAGGAACCATAAAACCAATCAATAGAGCTTTAGAATTTACTACTAAATTTTCAGATGAAATAAAAGATAAAAATCAATTACAAAGATTTTTAGGATGCTTAAATTATATAGCAGATTTCTTTCCTAAATTAAGACAAGAATGCTCAATATTATTTAACAGGCTCAAGAAAAATCCAAAACCATGGACAGAAGAATATACTCAAAAAATTAAATATTTAAAAGAAAGAATTAAATCATTACCATGTTTATGTTTACCACATCCTAAAGCATTCATGATAGTTGAAACAGATGCATCAGAATTAGGATATGGGGGTATATTAAAACAAAAAATAGCAGAGTCTAAAGAGGAATTAGTTAGATTTCATTCAGGAACATGGTCTGACCCACAAAAGAATTATTCAACTATTAAAAAAGAGATTTTACAAAAAAGATGTTCAAAATATAGTTTCAAAACAAATATTTGCAAGATGGCAAGCTATTTTATCTGTTTTTGATTTTGAAATTGAATTTATTAAGGGAGAAGATAATTCTCTCCCTGACTTCTTGACAAGAGAATAGGTGTAAGACTCATCTCATAATCTTGAGGAGTCTTAGGTCTAGAACTTCCTGCTTTTGAATCCATGAGCCTGCAAAATTAACAAATAATTTTGTTAAGTTTTTCTTTAAGCTGTTGAATTTGGTTGTTATAATATTGGATATCCTCCTGAGGATGACCGGCCTTTTTGAGGACGTCTTTGAAAATGATATAGGAATTGATTTGTCTTTGGAAAAGAAAAACTTGTTCTTTTGGAGTAGTGGCAGCCCAAAAGCTATGTCTGATATGTACTGTATCATGGTTTCGAATCAACCACTATTCTACCCACTCCAACCACTCCAAAAAGAAGAGATAAAGAAAAAGTTACCAGTACTTATCTTGTTGTCTTTCCTTTGTCTCTCATCACTAATTGTAACGGCCCCACCTCCCCCTAAGGCGAATCAGAGGGTTCGGCGGACCGCCTGCCCAACTCTCGCCGGGACTCAATCGATCACTACACTCACAGCTCTAAAGTACGCGTGACAGAAATCAAAGGAATCGAACAATTCAGAAGCCCAAGTTAAATAATAACTGACCAAGCCATAAGATTGTCGAAAACCCCCTGCCACGCATTTCCTCCTTTTCACTCTGGGATACTATACCCATCCGGAACCTCAGCCATTAAAATACACCACATGTAACCCTAAAGAATGCACACGTTTGAGCAGCGTAACACAGGTACATGATTAACCACTTTTACATATACATGATTGTAAATTTACACATCAAAAGGGAGTTGTTTGATTGGAATACATTCAAAGTTCCTATCTAATGAGGAGCTATACAAAAGAATATATATCTAGCTCAACTCATGCTTTCGAACATCTTGGTTCCCAAAAGATTTTTCCTGTAAGGAAAACAAGGATACAAAACGGGGTGAGCTATAAGCTCAATGAGGTACCAAAATAAAGAAATACAGTCAAGGACCAAGTAATTCCATGCTCAATTAATCACATACATGTACCCAACAGGAAGATAAGTAAACAATCTAGACAGAAAGGATACAGAGGGCTCTCAGGAGCCAAATTTCCCGTTGCAGTACTTGATCCGACTACGTTGACCCTCCGTCAACTTTCGAATAAGAAAAACCCGTCCAGTAGAACACCGCTTTAACGCCAAATCCCATCCACCATTCATACCCCTTACCGGGCCCGAACGCCGAATAGAAACAGGAATGGTAATACTCGAGTATACCGGGATTCAAGAGTCTCAATACTCAAGAATTCCATAAAGCAGGCACCCACGGATTGTCAATTTCCTCGACCAAGCCCTTGCATGGCTCGATTTAATTAACTCCCCATGAGGTTGAGCTCAGGTTTAATAAGGAAGCCGTTGGACGCATCCAAACGACATTATAACAAGTGCAGGTATCAGGTTCAAGTTCATAACATGTACAAGTGATAGATTGCAGTTTATACCACACAGGCAAGAGTACGAGTGTGATAAAGTACACCCTCGTCTCAATCACACTAAACAGGATTCACAGTCATTTATGTCATAGATTTCACGTACAGATAGCTCAAGTAGCAACAATACAAGGGGTGGTACACTCACCAGATCAAACAAGAATAGTTTCAAAAGTTTCCTTGCCAAGTGTGATTTTACTCGCTGGCACCTCCTAGAACAAGCAAGGCAAACACTTACGACTTGACATTACAATTGGAATCAAAGAAATTTGCAAGTAACTCGGTTACAAGTCCTGTGCGTAACCACATGAACCATTAATACAAAGACAATGCGACTTCGGAGTGAAAAGGAGTAACAATCGGTCTTAAAGGCATGAACAACCTCAATACTCTATCTATCATAAGTAACCAACTCCAAAGTTGAAGTAGAAAATGAATGTACAATCATTACTCGGAAAACAGGATTTTTCAGTTTTGCATATCCCTCTAAGAAAATTGTATCTCAAGTTTTGTAAGTCCAAAATTGACAAAATTTACACCGTTGGAAACTACATTCAAAGGGTTATAATTTTCCAGAAAACACCATCTTAAGATTCAGAACGCAAGTCGGGCAAATTTAAGTCGCAAGGTACTGCTTTAACCATCACAAGACAGAACAGGTTACAATTCCAGTTAACTTTGAAAAATCACTATAAATTGTACGGACAGAAACAGGGTCTGAAATTTACACGGTTTATAGCCCTATGTGTCTAGTTTAAAATGCAACAAACGTAACTCAATTCCGATATTCCTACATCAAGATATAGCAATTTTCCTAAGACTGCGCAGGAGCTCTTACGAAAATTTTGACAGCACTTCCCTTAGTTTTTCCTTACTTTTCCAACCAAACCTCAATACCAATTCACTCCTCAATTCACCACAATCTTTCCCACAAACAACAAGCTATAAAACACCTTGAATTAAGACCACAATATCCTTCAAATGCAACCACATAAAAGAGCAAAATATAAACCCTAAAACTGGAAATTTTACTACAAAAGCTGAAATTCTTTGAAGACAAGCAAAACCAACATTCTCAAGCTCAAAATTACTCTTATCAACTACCAAATCATGCCCAAACATTAATCATCATAAAACAGAAATTTTACCTATAAAACAGAAATTTGCTATACCTCTACTTAAACCCATAAACTTAGCTACAAGACTACACATGTAACATCTCTAATCCACTACCTTACAAGCATAAGAAGTACAAGGAAATTCCTAGATAGTTTACCTTGAAACTTAAGGAGAAATGATAGCTTAGAGCTCCAACTCCAAAACTCACTCCACCAATCCCTTAAACCCCTCCTAGCTAGCACTTGTATGGAAGGAATTAGAAAGCAAATGGTGAAATCTCAAGATCAAAGAGAAAATTGAAACTAGAAGTGGAAGAGCTTTCTTTCTTTTCCTCTCAAGCTAGCCGGCTGAACAAGGGAAGAAAATGAGGATATTTTGTAGCAAAAGGTGATAAGTATGGAAGAAAACAGCCGGTCAAAGCTGCTGACCGGCTGTGCTACGTCAGAATCCGGCCGGATTCCTGGCCGGATACTGGCCAGAGAGTAACTAGTTTTTTTTTCAAAAACGTCAAGCAATCCGGCCATCAATCCGGCCAAGAACTGGCCGGATTTCCGGCCGGATTCGGTCCTTTAGTTCTTTCGAAAATTTTTTTTTTTCTAAGGTCAATCCAATGAATATATATTTCAAAACTCACACAAAAATACTTAGTACACACCAATACATGTGCACATATATGAAATGAAACCCTCCTTAGTGATAGGTAACAAATTCTTTTCATTTACAAAAATAAGAGAAATAAGCATCCAAATAAATACGGAGAAAAGGTGAAAATTTAGGGTTCTCACACTAATCCATATTGATTTTCTCTAATTCACTCTTAGCACTTCTAATCACATAAACCCTCTTATAAAAATACCCTTTTTTATCACTAAATTTACTACGCACCTCACTAGTGGATTCTACTTCCAAAATGTACTATTAACTTAACATACACTAACTTATCGAGGAAAAATGATAAAAAAAAAAATCTTGACTTACTTATAAAAATATCTAGGAAATTAAAACAATAAAGTAAAGTAAAGACAATGTATTCAAAAAAATAAAATAAAATATAAAATAATTTTCGGCTCCTCACATTTCCTCTGTAGAGCTTCACCCAAACTCAAGATAGACATAAATACACCACAAAACTCATAAACATAGTAATTCATAAATTAACAATAAGTTTAGGGACACTCAGCATCCAAGTATATACTTTTTTGTTTTGAAATTTCTCTCCTCTCTTGATGTGATTTATCCAAGAGCACCTAATTTAATAAGGGAAAAACAATTAATTCATAAGTCAAACTAAATTTACTATCCTAGCAAAACCTACAAATTTTAATAGTAGCTCTACTAATTGGTATGTTTCCACAAATAATTGAAATTCAATTTCTTGATCTGTATCTTCAATTTTTGGAAACTTATAAAGTTCTTCCACCAAACCCTGATCAATAAACCTACAAAAACCTTCAAATTGTATCTGATTAAATCCAGGTATTGTAGGCATTCCCTCATTTCCATCCCCAAGCACATTTAATTTCCCATTTATCAAAAAATCCGACCTCCATTTGATTAATTATTTAAATAATATATGCGTGTGTGTGTGTGTGGTTTGCCACTGCCATGTTGATTTTGACTTGTTGTTTTTGTAAGTTTCTCTGATTATTTTATTTATGTAAATGTGTATTTTCATTTTGCTATGTCTTCTAATTCTTTGCTTTTCCTTTATCAATTGATATTTACCTATACTGGGGAGAGGATTGAGTTGGGGGTAAAGGGGGAAGGATGACAAGTGAGAGGTCTTGAATTTCAAGATCTCCCACTTACCGAAAAGAAATACCGGTTAGAAGCAAGGAATAGCCCTACATACGTCATCGGTTTCCTCTTTTCCTCTTCCTTTCTTCAAGGTGTTAACCAAGTTCATCACCATTATCATTTGATCCCTTATTTATATAGTTCAATTGCCTATCCAATTTTCTTTGAATACTTAGTTATGTTTATGAGATTGCTAAGATACTTCTTCAAGAACAGAAAATCTGCTTAAGCATATACAACTAAATTTATAACTCAAGTTATTTGATAACTTAGTGCATTAGGTGTAGTTATAACTCAAAGAAAATGCTTGGTAGTCCAGTTATATAATAAAAAAATTTTAATTAGAATAGACTGCAAATCTGTTAAAGAGATTTTACAAAAAGATGTTCAAAATATAGTTTCAAAACAAATATTTGCAAGATGGCAAGCTATTTTATCTGTTTTTGATTTTGAAATTGAATTTATTAAGGGAGAAGATAATTCTCTCCCTGACTTCTTGACAAGAGAATTTTTACAGGGCAATGGAACGTGAAACTCACAAATAATATATTCGAAGATTAAGAGCTGAAAGAGATAATCCTATTCTTCGAAGAAGAGATTCAAATATTTCGCACAGACATTTTACCTATTATATTAAAACCTCTGAAACTGAAATTCAACCCATTTCTTATCATCAAATTCGAAACCATGATACAGTACATATCAAACATAGCTTTTGGGCTGCCACTACTCCAAAAGAACAAGTTTTTCTTTTCCAAAGACAAATCAATTCTTATATCATTTTCAAAGACGTCCTCAAAAAGGCCGGTCATCCTCAGGAGGATATCCAATATTATAACAACCAAATTCAACAGCTTAAAGAAAAACTTAACAAAATTATTTGTTAATTTTGCAGGCTCATGGATTCAAAAGCAGGAAGTTCTAGACCTAAGACTCCTCAAAATTATGAGATGAGTCTTACACTTGTATCTCCAAATAGATTCCAAATATTACAAGACTTTCCAGCTTTGACTTATAGTCAAGCTACTCGTACTCCAACTTTCCCTCCAATAAGACTCCTTCAACAAACTCAAAACCTATGGAAAAATTCAATGAAAATACCTATTTTACAAAATCATTTACTCAACATATAACTTTGACCAGATTCCAAGAAACCCCATTATATTCAACACTCAACCAGACTGTTCAAAGAATCTTTCCTCAAAAATGTTATTGGCAACCAGACGATCCCTCAAAAAATTTGGATTATTATGAATTAATTCTTGCAGATACCCAATCTGTAGAAATATTCCCTATTCCAGATAAAAAGAATCCCAATATTATTAGCCACTCAAAGTGTATAATAAAGAAAGTTTGTTCTCCCAATGAATGGACTTCTCTTTATTCAAAGAAATCCTTCCCAGTCAGATTTATTCCTGATGGATTTACCTATCAAGACTACAAAATGGCATGGTATCGTGCTTTTTTGTATAGACCATTCAATCATTCATGGTTTTTTACATTCAAAGAAAGTTGCAGTAAAGAATTTCCAATTTGGTTCAACCACTGGTGGAAATGGTTTGGTCCTCAACCAGAAATCCTACCTCCAAATGTTCTGATGGGATTTCAAACCTATCTCAAAAAAGCAAGGGGGGAGGAATATACAAGGCCAATATTATTCCATATGGAGTTCAAAGTACCATGGATATTTTGTTGGAATTTCAAAATTCATCAAGATCTAGAAAAATCACTTCCAATGTCATTAGTCAGAGAATTCAAGATTAAATGGTGGACATGATTCAATCAAGAATATGGAAACCAAGCAAATGTGATAAGATTCTTAACAACTGGGGACAAGCTTAAATGGACAAAACAGCCAACTACTACTCCAACAACTATGTCACCTACTCCAACAAACATGCCACCAACTCCAACCACTATTCTACCCACTCCAACCACTCCAAAAAGAAGAGATAAAGAAAAAGTTTCCAGTACAGCATCCGAGGCAACTACAAATGACTTTTTGATGAAAAAGATGATGCAAAATCCCGAGATGCTCAGAGAATATTTAGATTATTTACAAAAGCAAGATAAGGATGAAGAAACCGACAAAATTGAAGAGTCAGTAGGATCATCCGAATCCAATTTTGATCCGTTTGGGGGACCATGCGGACAAGACCCAAATGACTTTTGAAAAAGATATCAACCACTTACTGAAAGATGTCGGCCATATTGCAAAGAAAGCAAATGAAATTCAAATGCAGATGAAATGCACAAATGAGACGAGTCTATAAATAGATTCAATCTCCGATAGCAAAGGCATCGGTGAATTAGCAGAACAAAAAACTTTGCTCTATAGAAAATTCCTAGCAAAATCCCAAACTTCCCCTACCTACTCTTGTACTCAAGCTTCTTGTAAACTTTTCAAAACATCAATAAAGAAGTATCAAGGATTCAGCAATTCTACAAACCTCCGTTGCGAAATATCTCTCTCATTACCAGTAAGTCCAATTTTACATTAAGTTTTTATGAATTATTCAAAAAATTCAGTAGCCTGGGTAGAAGTGGTATCAGAGCCACATAGACTTATACATGCAAATGCATATTTAAGATTTTGAACTACTATTATTTTATTTGAATTACGTTTCTATTTTGATTTGGCTAATTCATGCATTTATGTCTACATATTTTATTAAACTTTTACTGAAATCATTGGTAAGACTTTGATGCCTTGTTAGACTGTTGATAAGTCCAGAGTAGGATGTTCCCGGCATAGCGCTCAGTTGTTCCTGATTAGTTAAAACTTTAATTAAATATAAAACATGGCTGCATTTCTTAGACAATTAAAAATAGGATCTAATTCAAAGCAAGATAATATAGTACAAAGTCATGAATATCATATGCCTGTTAATAATTCAGATTGGACTATTCCAGAAGAAAAAATAAAACATATCTATAGAATAGGCCCTTTAGATTTCAAGACAGCATTATCAGTCAAAACACATGAAAAAACAATATCTATTCAAGAAGAATATCAATCAATTCCATTATTAAATCATAGTACAATTCAAAAATATTTAAGTAAAGGATATCGATATATTCATATAGGTTTAATACAAATTGCAGTAAAACCTTTATTCCATCTAGGAGTTGATGCTCCAATATATTTAGCATTAAGAGATCCTAGACTCAAACGATATAAAATTTCTTTACTTTCTATGATTCAAACAAATGTTTGCAATGGACCCATATATTTTAACTGTGCTCCAAATTTTTCAATAGACTTAACAGACCCACATATTCTGAATTCAGTCATACTAGATATTTATCTACAAGGAAATGAATTTGAAAAACATACAAAGAATTTTGCAGTAATATATAGAATATACTATAGACCATTATCTTCACATTTAAATCCAAAATTTATAATGACTCCAACTCTTAAAGAAAAAACAACCTTATTAAAAGTAGATGCAGATAGACCTACAACATATACACCAAAAAGATTAAAATAAAATAAAATTACTATACCTAGTGAATTTGAAATACAAAATCCACAAATAGCTAGAAATATAGAACAAACTACTGTAGAAGATATTATAGAAAAACCTGATGGTAAAACTTTAATAAGATTTTCATCATTAAGAGAAAGACCTAATTCAACTTATTCTTGGCTACCACCTAGACATTCTAGTTATGAATCAACTGAAATTAATTTTCCCTTAGAAAGTACCTCAATTTTTAAATATAAAACTCCGGTTCCAGAAGTTATAAATCAAAATCAAACAGAATATTCCCCAACTCATTCACAAATGAAAGGAGAAATAAATGTTATAAATAAACCATATAAAATAAATCATAAATATTCACAAGAAGATTTTGATGATGAAGAAAATACTGAAAAAAGAATTTGGTTTTTTCAATTAGAATCAAAATATAAAGAAAAATTAATCTTAGAATGGAAAGATGAATTAGAAAAACAAAAATTTGACTTCCCTTTCTTTACATGGTTGTCATTCTATATCTCAAAAATAGGAATAAATGATGTATATAATACACCACAAATAAATGTTCAAACCAATTTATATAAAAAATGAAAATTAAAAGATGATCAAATAATAACATCCATACACCCTCCATTATAAGAAGTAAAAATAAACATAGGACAAGGAGATATAATAGCCTCACCTTTTAAAAAGGGTAGAGAAGCTGAATCAAGTACAAACAATACAATAAATTTAGAAGATATTAAGAAAATTTATCAACAAAACAATTATACAAATCAAATTCTACATACAATTTCTCAACATATGGAAGTATTAAATACAAAAATAGAAACATTAAAGAAACCATAATCTAAATTCCCTAATGATATTTCAGCACCACATTTTCAACCTAGAAGTTTAACAAGAGAAAAAGAACAAGAGTTAATCCAAAATATTAATAATCAAAAAACAAATAGTACAGATAATATATTAAATAGAATATCTCAATCATTACAAAATTTAACTACACCTCAAACTCTAAAAATAAATACATTAGAAAATATAATAGAAGAAGAAAATTCATCTGAAGAATCAATAAGTACAGAAAATGAAGAAGAAAATATGATTTTACCAATAGAAGAACAATTTGAAGAAAAAGAAGATAATCAAATAAACAAAATAAGACGAAAAAGGATTTATAATAACAATAATAAAGATTGGAAAATGGTAAGTACAAAGAATTATTATCCAAGACCTAACCCTCCAGATATTCAATATGAAGAAAGATCAAAATTTCCTACTACTAAATATGATGGAGACTCAATATATGAATGGAATATAGATGGTAAAGCAGAATATGAAGTATTAAATAATTTGCAAGAAATGGGAATGGCTAGATTAGCTTATAAAATTAAAAATATTCAAGAAAGAAATATTGCAACATTATTAGTTTCAGGATTTACAGGACAATTAAAAATTTGGTGGGATAATGCTTTAATATTTCAAGATAAATTATCAATATTAGATCATACACAGGAAATTGAAGATGATCAAGGAAATATTCAAATACAATCAGATGCTGCAGAATTTTTAATTGTAACCATAGTAATGTATTTTATAGAAAATCCAAAAGAAGAGTTAAATTCTAATAAAATATTTTTAACAAATTTGAGATGTCCAACATTATCAGACTTTAGATGGTATAAAGATATGTTTTTAACAAATGTATTAAGGAGACCAGATTGCAATGCTTCATTTTGGAAAGAAAGATTCATAACTGGACTACCAAGCTTATTTTCACAAAGAATAATGGATAGTTTACAAAAGAAAATGGGAACAGATGTAATTTCATTTGAAAATATTACTTTTGGACAATTATTTGCTTTTGTGAAAAAAGAAGGATTAATGTTATGTTCAGAATTAAGATTACAAATAAAGTATGGTTCTAAAACAAAAGAAGTAGGATCATTCTGTGATGCATTTGGAATTAAAAGAATTAAATCACCCTCCGCATACAAAAAGAAAATTAAGAAATATACTAAAAACAAAAAATATAAAAGACCTAAAGAAGATAAACCAGAGAAAAAGAGAAAATTTGTAAAAAGAAAAATAGTTTGTTACAAATGTGGGAAAATAGGTCATAAAGCAAACAAATGTAAATTAAAAGAAAAAATTACAGAAATTTGTGCTAGTGAAGAAGAAATTAAAAATAAACTAATAAATCTATTAATAAATGAAAAAGATCAAAGTTCTGAAGACGACTATTATGATGATATATCCAACTCAGAAAGTGAAGAAAATTGTAATTGTTCTAGTACTTCAAAATATATAAATGTTATAACTAAGAAAGAAGATAAAGAATTTCTATTAGACATAATAGAAAAAATAGAAGATCCAGTAGCTAAAAAAGAATATTTAGAAAGATTAAAAAGTCTAATTATTCAAGAAGATAAAATGCCAAAAATAATAGAACCTTTTAGTATTTCGAAATTAATAGATAAATATCCAAACATAAATATAATGAAAAAAGAAACTACCAAAGATCTTCAAACAGCAATTAATAATCTTAAAATACAAGTAAAGCAATTACAACAAGAAATTATAGAACTAAAAACAAAAGATTTAGAAATAGAAGCAAAACTAACATTAACAGAGAATCAGCCTTCAACTTCTAATTCTAAAACAGAAGAAATTAATATTTCTGAAAAACCAACAGATGAAGTTCAATATTTAAATACTATAGAAAAAATCATATTTCAAAAATGGTTTGCATTTGTAACTATCACAGTAGAAGATTTCAAAAAAACATATATAGCCTTAATAGATAGTGGAGCAGATTCAAGTTGTATAAAAGAAGGAATCATTTCCACTAAATATTGCGAAAGAACAAAAGAAACACTAATGGCAGCAAATGGAGAAAATTTACAAGTTAAATATAAATTTACTAAAGGATCTATATGTAATAATGAATATTGCATAAGACATAATTTTATCATTGTAAAAAATATAAATCATGATATAATATTAGGAACACCATTCTTAATTCAAATATATCCATTTTTTTGTAAGTAATGAAGGAATTTCAATAAACATAATGGGAAAAACGATTATCTTTAAATTTCTAACCCCAGTAAAACAAAGAGAATTACAAACATTACAAACCTATTCTATTTACAAAACAATAAATAGTATTACTAAAACAAAACAACAAATAAATTATATTAAAGAAGAAAAATCTTATTTAAAAATTGAAGAACAACTAAAAGATAGTAAAATACAGCAAAGAATTATAGAAATAGAAAAATTGTTGCAAACAGAAGTATGCGCTGATATTCCTAATGCTTTTTGGGATAGAAAACAACATATGGTAGAATTACCTTATGAAACTGGATATAATGAAAAAAATATTCCAACTAAGGTTAGACCAATACAAATGAATTTTGAACTATTAGAATTTTGTAAAAAGGAAATAAAAGCATTAATAGATAAAAAATTAATAACACCTTCAAAATCACCTTGGAGTTGTGCTGCATTTTATGTCATGAATCAAGCTGAAAAAGAAAAAGGAGTTCCAAGATTAGTAATAAATTATAAACCATTAAATAAAGTATTACAATGGATTAGGTATCCAATTCCTAATAAAAAAGATTTGCTCAATAGATTATTTAAGGCAAAGATATTTTCAAAATTTGATTTAAAATCAGGATATTGGTAAATATTAATAGCACCAAAAGATAGATATAAAACAGCATTTACCACACCTTTTGGTCATTATGAATGGAATGTAATGCCTTTTGGATTAAAAAATGCACCATCAGAATTTCAAAATATAATGAATGATATTTTCAATCCTTATAGTTCATTTAGTATAGTTTATATTGATGATGTACTAATATTTTCTGAATCATTAGAACAACATTTTAAACATTTGAATATATTTTTAAAAATAGTTAAGAAAAATGGATTAGTGGTTTCTGCTTCAAAAATGAAATTATTTCAAACAAAAATAAGATTTTTAGGACATGATATATATCAAGGAACCATAAAACCAATCAATAGAGCTTTAGAATTTACTACTAAATTTTCAGATGAAATAAAAGATAAAAATCAATTACAAAGATTTTTAGGATGCTTAAATTATATAGCAGATTTCTTTCCTAAATTAAGACAAGAATGCTCAATATTATTTAACAGGCTCAAGAAAAATCCAAAACCATGGACAGAAGAATATACTCAAAAAATTAAATATTTAAAAGAAAGAATTAAATCATTACCATGTTTATGTTTACCACATCCTAAAGCATTCATGATAGAAAGAAACTGTTGATTAATTATGCTAAAAGTAGACAACAACAAATGCATATAAATTGACTACATAGAGTGTTGCAAATCATCCAATTCTAGGAAGATAACAATGCATAAATAGATTGAATCTAAGTAAAGAAGGCGTAAGAAATTGGCCAAACTCTAAGGCCAATAAACAAATACCAATTACCATTTCATTCATTTCTAACATTAACCATTGATTTTCTTTACTTTGTTTTTTATTTTGACTTTTTAGTTAACATGAGGTTTTGGCAAATATGAAACGGCAATTATATAAACCAAAACAAGTATCAAAAAATACCTCTAATAAAAACTAAGTGAGATTAATAAAAAAAAACTGAAAAATGCCTCTAATCTCTGAAGTTGTCAAGCTCCAACTTTAGCCACTGTGGAATCAATTCTAGGCTTTGTTGATTAAAAATATCTAAGACATATATTGCTAATTTTTGGGATGATAGTTGGACCAATGCACAGTAATCAAAAGCACTCCTAAAACAGACAAGTACATTATATATGTAGCGACTATATCTATTTTGAATGATCGTCTATCAAAAATTGGTTAGAAAATATTTACGTAGTATGGTGTTATTTTTTGTTTCACCAATACAATAGTAGTTTCAAATTTGATTTTACAAGGACCCTTTCAAAAATAATCTAAGGTTTAGAAACTGAAGGAAAATTGAGAAGCTTTACGCTGTTGCAAAATAGCAAAATGTCAGCAAGATCAGGTTATCCAAGATATGATGTATAGTTCCAGAAACTCTACTTGAGAAAAGAAAACAAGTAATCTTGACAGATTGATAATACCGAGGTTTTTCTCACCTCATATGCTTAGTAATTGATAGTTAGCTCCAAAGATAAGAAGCAAAAAAAAAATAAGAACTCGATATATTTTTGGCTTACTTGTCTTATGTCATTATAAAATAGAAAATTTTTATGATTAAGGTTATGTTCAAAGCCAAAAATATATCGATTAATGTTAAGCAATTTGGAATAGTCCAGTAATATTCATAACTGGACTACCAAGCTTATTTTCACAAAGAATAATGGATAGTTTACAAAAGGAAATGGGAACAGATGTAATTTCATTTGAAAATATTACTTTTGGACAATTATTTGCTTTTGTGAAAAAAGAAGAATTAATGTTATGTTCAGAATTAAGATTACAAATAAAGTATGGTTCTAAAACAAAAGAAGTAGGATCATTCTGTGATGCATTTGGAATTAAAAGAATTAAATCACCCTCCGCATACAAAAAGAAAATTAAGAAATATACTAAAAACAAAAAATATAAAAGACCTAAAGAAGATAAACTAGAGAAAAAGAGAAAATTTGTAAAAAGAAAAATAGTTTGTTACAAATGTGGGAAAATAGGTCATAAAGCAAACAAATGTAAATTAAAAGAAAAAATTACAGAAATTTGTGCTAGTGAAGAAGAAATTAAAAATAAACTAATAAATCTATTAATAAATGAAAAAGATCAAAGTTCTGAAGACGACTATTATGATGATATATCCAGCTCAGAAAGTGAAGAAAATTGTAATTGTTCTAGTACTTCAAAATATATAAATGTTATAACTAAGAAAGAAGATAAAGAATTTCTATTAGACATAATAGAAAAAATAGAAGATCCAGTAGCTAAAAAAGAATATTTAGAAAGATTAAAAAGTCTAATTATTCAAGAAGATAAAATGCCAAAAATAATAGAACCTTTTAGTAATTCGA
Organism: Coffea canephora; assembly: GCA_036785865.1. NCBI lineage: Eukaryota > Viridiplantae > Streptophyta > Magnoliopsida > Gentianales > Rubiaceae > Coffea > Coffea canephora. The sequence goes on along the minus strand of CM071917.1, from coordinate 6,402,509 downwards.
AATTAATAGATAAATATCCAAACATAAATATAATGAAAAAAGAAACTACCAAAGATCTTCAAACAGAAATTAATAATCTTAAAATACAAGTAAAGCAATTACAACAAGAAATTATAGAACTAAAAACAAAAGATTTAGAAATAGAAGCAAAACTAACATTAACAGAGAATCAGCCTTCAACTTCTAATTCTAAAACAGAAGATTTCAAAGAAACATATACAGCCTTAATAGATAATGGAGCAGATTCAAGTTGTATGAAAGAAGGAATCATTCCCAATAAATATTGCGAAAGAACAAAAGAAACACTAATGGCAGCAAATGGAGAAAGTTTACAAGTTAAATATAAATTTACTAAAGGATCTATATGTAATAATGAATATTGCATAAGACATAATTTTATCATTGTAAAAAATATAAATCATGATATAATATTAGGAACACCATTCTTAATTCAAATATATCCATTTTTTGTAAGTAATGAAGGAATTTCAATAAACATAATGGGAAAAACGATTATCTTTAGATTTCTAACCCCAGTAAAACAAAGAGAATTACAAACATTACAAACCTCTTCTATTTACAAAACAATAAATAGTATTACTAAAACAAAACAACAAATAAATTATATTAAAGAAGAAAAATCATATTTAAAAATTGAAGAACAACTAAAAGATAGTAAAATACAGCAAAGAATTATAGAAATAGAAAAATTGTTGCAAACAGAAGTATGCGCTGATATTCCTAATGCTTTTTGGGATAGAAAACAACATATGGTAGAATTACCTTATGAAACTGGATTTAATGAAAAAAATATTCCAAATTGGACTTACCTTAATCAGAATGCAGCACTATTTATAAAAATTTATTTACTTATATTATCAATATATTTTTCAACCACCTTTTTTATCTCATATACAATATATCAAAAAATGTGCTATAGTATTTTTTTTTTTCAAAAAATTGTCCCATATGATCTATTATCCAAAGTCGTTGTGCACAAGTGTTGTGGATGACATACTTCATTATCTAATCTATGTCAGCAAAGAAAATAAGCCAAGATATTCCCAGGATTAGCTGCCTAGTTTGGTCTCAAAACAAGTCAATTTAGCTAAAAAGTTACTTCATCTTAAAGAATATGAAAGTGGGGAAAGAAAAAGGCATCAAATGAAGCAACCTCACTTGGTAAAAAAAGAAATGAAAATGAAAAAAGATTAATTTTCTGTACTTGTTGATTCTTCAGATGAATTTTCTTCTTCTATTATATTTTCTAATGTATTTATTTTTAGAGTTTGAGGTGTAGTTAAATTTTGTAATGATTGAGATATTCTATTTAATATATTATCTGTACTATTTGTTTTTTGATTATTAATATTTTGGATTAACTCTTGTTCTTTTTCTCTTGTTAAACTTCTAGGTTGAGAATGTGGTGCTGAAATATCATTAGGGAATTTAGATTCTGGTTTCTTTAATGTTTCTATTTTTGTATTTAATACTTCCATATGTTGAGAAATTGTATGTAGAATTTGATTTGTATAATTGTTTTGTTGATAAATTTCTTAATATCTTCTAAATTTATTGTATTGTTTGTACTTGATTCAGCTTTTCTACCCTTTTTAAAAGGTGAGGCTATTATATCTCCTTGTCCTATGTTTATTTTTACTTCTTGTAATGGAGGGTGTATGGATGTTATTATTTGATCATCTTTTAATTTCCATTTTTTATATAAATTGGTTTGAACATTTATTTGTGGTGTATTATAGACATCATTTATTCCTATTTTTGAGATATAGAATGACAACCATGTAAAGAAAGGGAAGTCAAATTTTTGTTTTTCTAATTCATCTTTCCATTCTAAGATTAATTTTTCTTTATATTTTGATTCTAATTGAAAAAATCAAATTCTTTTTTCAGTATTTTCTTCATCATCAAAATCTTCTTGTAAATATTTATGATTTATTTTATATGGTTTATTTATAACATTTATTTCTCCTTTCATTTGTGAATGAGTTGGGAAATATTCTGTTTGATTTTGATTTATAACTTCTGGAACTGGAGTTTTATATTTAAAAGTTGAGGTACTTTCTAAGGGAAAATTAATTTCAGTTGATTCATAACTAGAATGTCTAGGTGGTAGCCAAGAATAAGGTCTTTCTCTTAATGATGAAAATCTTATTAAAGTTTTACCATCAGATTTTTCTATAATATCTTCTGCAGTAGTTTGCTTTATAGAAAATTCCTAGCAAAATCCCAAACTTCCCCTACCTACTCTTGTACTCAAGCTTCTTGTAAACTTTTCAAAACATCAATAAAGAAGTATCAAGGATTCAGCAATTCTACAAACTTCCGTTGCGAAAAAGATGGTAAAGCAAATTCTTTTTTCAGTATTTTCTTCATCATCAAAATCTTCTTGTAAATATTTATGATTTATTTTATATGGTTTATTTATAACATTTATTTCTCCTTTCATTTGTGAATGCGTTGGGAAATATTATGTTTGATTTTGATTTATAACTTCTAGAACCGGAGTTTTATATTTAAAAGTTGAGGTACTTTCTAAGGGAAAATTAATTTCAGTTGATTCATAACTAGAATGTCTAGGTGGTAGCCAAGAATAAGTTGAATTAGGTCTTTCTCTTAATGATGAAAATCTTATTAAAGTTTTACCATCAAGTTTTTCTATAATATCTTCTGCAGTAGTTTGTTCTATATTTCTAGCTATTTGTGGATTTTGTATTTCAAATTCACTAGGTATAGTAATTTCATTCCATCTTAATCTTTTTGGTGTATATGTTGTAGGTCTATCTGCATCTACTTGTAATAAGGTTGTTTCTTCTTTAAGAGTTGGAGTCATTATAAATTTTGGATTTAAATGTGAAGATAATGGTCTATAGTATATTCTATATATTACTGCAAAATTCTTTGTGTGTTTTTCAAATTCATTTCCTTGTAGATGAATATTTAGTATGACTGAATTCAGAATATGTGGGTTTGTTAAGTCTATTGAAAAATTTGGAGCACAGTTAAAATATATGGGTCCATTGCAAACATTTGTTTGAATCATAGAAAGTAAAGAAGTTTTATATCGTTTGAGTCTAGTATCTCTTAATGCTAAATATATTGGAGCATCAACTTCTAGGAAAAAAGGTTTTACTGCAATTTGTATTAAACCTATATGAATATATCGATATCCTTTACTTAAATATTTTTGAATTGTACTATGATTTAATAATGGAATAGATTGATATTCTTCTTGAATAGATATTGTTTCTTCATGTGTTTTGACTGATAATGCTGTCTTGAAATCTAAAGGGCCTATTCTATAGATATGTTCTATTTTTTCTTCTGGAATAGTCCAATCTGAATTATTAACAGGCATATGATATTCATGACTTTGTACTATATTATCTTGCTTTGAATTAGATCCTATTGATCTAGCCTTAGTTGGAATATTTTTTTCATTAAATCCAGTTTCATAAGGTAATTCTACCATATGTTGTTTTCAATCCCAAAAAGCATTAGGAATATCAGCGCATACTTCTGTTTGCAACAATTTTTCTATTTCTATAATTCTTTGCTGTATTTTACTATCTTTTAGTTGTTCTTCAATTTTTAAATAAGATTTTTCTTCTTTAATATAATTTATTTGTTGTTTTGTTTTAGTAATACTATTTATTGTTTTGTAAATAGAAGAGGTTTGTAATGTTTGTAATTCTCTTTGTTTTACTGGGGTTAGAAATCTAAAGATAATCGTTTTTCCCATTATGTTTATTGAAATTCCTTCATTACTTACAAAAAATGGATATATTTGAATTAAGAATGGTGTTCCTAATATTTTATCATGATTTATATTTTTTACAATGATAAAATTATGTCTTATGCAATAATTAACTAAGCAGTTAATTAGTTAATTAGTTTAACATGCAAATAGCTTGTTAGTTTCGGATAGACAACAGATTTAGTTAATTAGTTAATTAGATAAACATAAATTAGTTAATTAATTAATTAGATAATTAGTTAGTTAATTAGTTTAGTAGTTAATTAGTTTAACATGCAAATAGTTGGTTAGTTCAGACAGACAACAGCTTTAGTTAATTAGTTAAGCAGTTAATTAGTTTAATATGCAAATAGTTTGTTAGTTTCGGATAGACAACACCTTTAGTTAATTAGTTAATTAGATAAACAAAATTAGTTAATTAATTAATTGGATAATTAGTTAGTTAATTAGTTAAGTAGTTAATTAGTTAATTAGTTTAACATGCAAATAGTTTGTTAGTTTAGGATAGACAACAGTTTTAGTTAATTAGTTAATTAGTTAAGCAGTTAATTAGTTAATTTGTTTAACATGCAAATAGTTTGTTAGTTTCGGATAGACAACAACTTTAGTTAATTAGATAATCAGTTAATTAGATAAAGAAAAATTAGTTAATTAGTTAATTAATTAATTAGATAATTAGGTAGTTAATTAGTTAAGCAGCTAATTAGTTAATTAGTTTAACATGCAAATAGTTTATTAGTTTCTGACAAACAACAGCTTTAGTTAATTAGTTAATTAGATAAATAGAAATTAGTTAATTAGTTAATTAGATAAACAAAAATTAGTTAATTAATTAATTAGATAATTAGTTAATAGTTAATAGTTAATAAGTTTAATTATGCAGAAATAGTTTGATTGGTTAATAACTATTAACAATTAGATAATTAGTTAATTAGTTAATAGTTAATTAGATAATTAGTTATTAATTAATTAGATTTTTAGTTATTTAGTTAATTAGTTAATTAGTTATACTATGCAGAAATAGTTAATTTAGTGTAATTTTTATTAACAAATGTTTTGTTCGGTTTGATGAAAACACTCATCACGTTCATTTGGTAAAATTAAATCATGTCAGGGGTACTTTAGTAAATTGACCCACTTTTACCTATTAAATTGCCTCCAACTTTTGATAGGGGAGGTTAGTGCTATTTTAAAATTGATAGGGGAGGTCAATGCTATTACTATAAAAGTCAGGGGAGGTTTCTGCAATTATCCCAAAAAAGAATCAAATGACATGGAATCCAAAGTAGTACTGCTCATACATAAACTATAGTAAAAATAGTGCTTTACTAAATGTTTTTGTAGCATAAATAGTAAAAGGTATCCACTAGTGCCTAACATTATGTCCTAATAAGCTAAAATTACTAGTTCCTAAGAATAACAGATCAATCATAACTTCACCATGCAAACTAATTTTGTCCGAGGAATCAACTTTGTTTATATTTTCAGGATTATTATCTTCAACTTCATTCTAGCAGTTCTTAGTAGGGTCCTTAATTATTTGGGTCTTTCTAACATTTTCAACAAATATTCACAGTCATTAATGATCCAAAATAGATGATGAATCATATATATTCATGAGACGTCGACAAATATCATAAGCCTATGGAACCCTTATTCTATGGTATCTTTTCATCCTACAAAGAAGAAAAGTGTACTCCTTGTACACAGTTTTCTTATATTGTTCCGCAACTATGATTTTTTTTTCTCCAACTCAAAAATTCTATTTTTGAAAAGTTTTACTTTAATTCGAAGGTTTCAAACTTCTTAAGTAGTTTGTCCTTTTCTTTAGAGACATTAATGGCAAATTAATTTAAAAAAGAATTCCCATGATGCAACCAATAAATCTAAACATACTAATAAATAGTTGCATTTTTGTCTAGGGTAACTATTATCCAATTTGTTCCTTTCTTGTCAATAAGCTTCAATATTCTTCTATTCCAAAATTTCTTTTATAAGATATGTAGCAAACTAGTGAGATCTTGTTTCCAAAGTCTTTTCTAACAAAATATTACCATATTATTTAATATAATAAATGTTCACAATTATCATGACCAACATGTATATTTTGACAAAAAATTGTTCACAAACAAAAACTATTAGGACAAAGTATTTTGTTTTTAGGGATGCCATCTCTTAATTTATTTATAACCGAAAAGAGTACAGCGAATAAGAGGGGAGCCAAACCTGACCTCTGTTAAGGTAAAAGAAGCATCTATGGAAACGCACATGTGAAGGAATTATAAACATATAACAGATCATCATCCACATGAGGGGGACAAAGTATTCTAATATAGATTAAATAACAAATAATTTTTCCAAGTGTATGCCAACCAAGTAGAATTTAAGCATATTACTAACCTTATCCATTAGAGAAGAGCATGTTAAAGAGACTTGATCAATCTCAAAATCTTTAGATGGACTCGTTTAAAAAAATATTGATATAGTGTTGTTTTTAGTATATACTTGGTACTTTTTTAATGATGCGGTAGAGTTGCCTAAATAGCATTTAAAGCTATTTTGTTACCACATAGTTACGTACATTCAAGCTTGTACCATAATAAGTGAATTACTTTTCAATATTTATTAAATTTGTACCATGTGATTCATATGCTTGTCCTTGTGCCTATCCTTTTTTGGGTATACATGCGCATTAGTTATAATTTTCTAACAACTTGGCAAATCACTTTAAACGAACCCTAACATTTTCTTAGATGATTGATTGACATTCTTTTTTGAATATAACTTTAGGTTTTTAGATCTTGACATTTGAACTTAAAGTCAATTGTCAAAAAAAAAAAAAAAGAAGCTTGAAGTCAATTACAACATCCTTAGAACCATTAATCTTTCAACCATTTTGAATTTCAATTTGACAAGATAATCCATTGTCAAAATCCTACCTGCTAGAAAAGTAGGAATTTTCTATGACGTTTTTATTATTGTTGTAAAATGTATAGACACAATTATACACATTTGTAAACACTCTATACATGCAGCACATTTTTCTCTCAGGCAAGTATGCATGGTAAACATCTTAATTGTCGAGATAACCCATATGTATTTCTCCTTGAACCCATGTCAGTATAAAACTAGCTTTTATTAAATTATTTCAATCTTCTCACATACATATGAAAAAAATCAGTATTTCTATATCAGTTGTTCAAACTCATTATATCAGTATGTATGTATATATGTATACTATCTCATACCATCTTAAATTAATTAAATTAAAAATGTCTATCAGGTTGCCATTGAACACTCATTAAGATGTACTTCAAATGTTAGATTTTTGGAAAGATAAGATTAATTAAAGAAAATATATAAATACAAAGAAGATTAGTAATTTTTAATGTATGTATATACACGATAAATTGAGTAAAATTTAGGTATGTTAACGAGTGCACATTTGACGCTCGTTAAAAAAAACCCATAAAAGATTAGATAAGAATACATATCTATTTGTTTTGTATGAATTATTTCAACCTGATTGTTTTACAATATAGACCACCATTTGGTGCACACTTGAAAATACAAAAATATATATATAGAATGATAATTAGACATAAAAAGACAACAAAAAATATACTCGCTTTAAATAATGAAGAAAACAAGGAAAAGGAATAACCAGTCGAGTGAGTTCTTTATTATTAGGTTCCAAAAATTTCATCAACTTTGACAAATTTGTATCTTGTTATTCTAGTAAATCAATGTTACACAAAAGTATAAAATAAATCTTTGTATGTGTCTTTATTCATTAATTCATAATCATGATTTATCAAATATTAATAGCAAACCCCACAACATATTACTTTTGTTCCGTTAAGTTTTTCTTCCTCTCTATGTTACTCTTGATTATTGGTTTGTATTCAAAAAAGTATTTGGAGAAAATATGCAAACCATTGCTTGGATTATCATATTTTTATGGATAATATTTTTCCTCTATATTGTGATCATAGATCTATCAATACTCCTACTAGAAATTCAAATGTTATATTTTAATAAATCCTTACCATCAACGTAACTTTAACTAGATCAATCAATACTTCTGCTAGAAATTCAAAATATATTGAGAAAAATAATGAGTATTTGATCATTCAGAAATTTAGCATTGTCCTTTTGGTACATATATTGTTGAAACACTTAATTAGTTTTCAAATTTGTCTCTTTCCATGATTATCTTATGAAAAAATATTCAATTAAGGTTATCACTCAAATTTGACAAAAATATTTCTCTAAATGACAAAAATATATATATAAATAAGAAAATGAGGTTCTTTCTTGGAACAATTTCCATCTTGACCAAATTAAGAGTTTAAATCCTTCTTCAAAAGGAATTAAAACAAAAAATAAAATTCATACAAGTGCATCAAAACTTATCCACTTTTAATTAAGAAACATTTACTCACTGGTGACTTGCGTTGGATATAAATTGTCCTTTCTACATGCATCTAAGGTTCTTCAAAACCATTTGGCTCACAATACGTTTTGTGCCATACACCATATCTTGAATTTTATTGCAAAAATCTATTTTAAATTGTTTGTTGTTTTGGTTATAGGTACTTGCTACTTAGATCAAAAGTTTTGATCAATTGTACTAAAACATACAAATGATAGGAAAATCAAAAGTATTACTCATAGATAAATTATATTAGTGACAATACTTCATGACATATTACTTTGTAATTGGCATCTAAAAATATTTGACATTACATCTTATAGGTGTTAGGGTATCGGCCAATTATTTGAAAAAGAAAAAAACCAACAATTTAATAGAAAATAATATTTAGCACGAATGATGAGCAACGCACAAGAATTAACGTGGTTCGGCTTAATCACCAAGCCTACGTCCACAAAGAGAGAAACTTATTCTTATTATGAGAGAAAAAACACCACAAGATTACAACTTGATTTCCAAGCCCCAACTATTGTATAACCCTCTCACCCACTAAGAACTCTCTTACTCCTTTCTTGTGTATCTTTGTAGTATGCCAATCTATCTATTTATAGAGAACATTATTGCCAAAAAACCAAATAACAATTGGAAACCAATACTATTTTCTAAACTCATATAGAGTAGAAAATAGCATCTAATTCTAGCTAAATAGGGCTTTACTTGACTACTACTTCAAGTAACTAAATCTAATTAGGAAACTAGTTACTTCTCACACCAAATAGGAATCTTGACTAAAAGAAATTAAACAAATTTCCTAACAAATCTCCACCTTGGCGAATATTTCTTTTAGTAAACACAGCAAACCATCCAAAAAACTCCATTTGCCTTTTCCCACTAAGTACCTTGGTGCCTAGCTACACACTCGAATCAAGACGGTCTTGTTTTCAACTGATTCAATCGGCAAATGATCATGTATAGCTAACCAAGTCCAACATCTAGTTGACTTGTGAGAGGGGCCTCAATTCACCCTCTCCCATAGCAGGACTTTTCCTCTCACCACCATTTGTAATTTGAGAGCATTCCTGGGTCCCCTTCCACTCCCAATCCATTGAGGTATTCAAATGGTACAAATTACCATACTTCTTCCCCATCAACAAGACCGTCTCTCTATGTGTGATTTTCAAGACTCCACCTGCAGCGGAAAAATAGTAACCCTCGGAGTCTAACTGACTCAAAGAAATTAGATTCCTTCGTAACTTTGGAACATAAACCACACCACCCAAATAACGAATCTCTCCATTCAACATTTTGATTTTCACCACTCTAACACCTTTGACTTGACAAGTAGATCCATCACCCAAGCACATAAAACCTGCATTCTTTCTTTGGAGGGTATCAAAATAGTCTAACTTGGAGCAAACATGTGAAACACATCCAAAATCTAAAATCCAACCATCACGAGAAGAAGTATTATTACCTTTGGAGATTGTGAAAATATCTCCACCTGATGCATATCCAGCAACACCATCATAGTCATTCTCATTATTTTTCTTTTGATGAGGGCAATATCTTTTGATATGGCCAAACTCATGACAACCAAAGCACTGGATTCCACCCTTTCTCTTGGCCTTTGAACCACTTGCTTTAGATTCACCGCCAAATTATTTTCCTTTTTTATTCTCACCTCGAGCAATTAACGCAGCTTCTTGTGTCGCATCCTGGTTTGCCTTCCTTTGTTTTTCATGATCCAACAAAGAAGACTGCACATTCTCGAACTCTAAAGTGTCCTTCCCATACAACAGGGTTGTCACGACACTTTCGTAAGAATCAGAGACTGAGATAAGAAGTAAAAGGGCCTTATCTTCTTCGTCAATATCTACGCCAACCTTTGGAGTTGATCCAAAATTCCGTTGAACGTATTCATGTGATCCATGAGACTGCCACCCTCCTCCATCTTTAGTGCATAAAGTTGCCGCTTTAGATGCAACTTATTGGATAAGCTTTTAGCCAGATAAAGCTTTTCCAATTTTTTCCAGAGGTCTGCTGCAGAATCTTCCTCATCTATCACATTATTTATGATGTTGTTCGCCACATAGAGCTGAATCATGCTCGCACACCTTGCGTCCAACTTCTCAAACTCATCATCATTCATGCTCTCTGGCTTATTGTTCTTTCCATTCAACACTTTTGCCAAACCTTGTTGAACTAGAACATCCTTCACTCTTCTTTGCCAAAGAGTGAAACTTGTAGTTCTATTAAACGGTTGAATTGGAAACTGTATAGTACCAAACCCCATGGTATACCACCACCAACTCAATTTCAAATAATTAACCAAAACCCCAACGAAGCTCTGATACCACTTGTTAGGGTATTAGGCCAACTATTTGAAAAAGAAAAAGACCAACAATTTAATAGAAAATAATATCTAGTACGAATGATGAGCAACGCACAAGAATTAATGTGGTTCGGCTTAATCACCAAGCCTACGTCCACGAAGAGAGAAACTTATTCTTATTATGAGAGGAAAAACACCACAAGATTACAACTTGATTCCTAAGCCCCAACTATTGTATAACCCTCTCACCCACTAAGAACTCTCTCACTCCTTTCTTGTGTGTCTTTGTAGTATGCCAATCTACCTATTTATAGAGAACATTACTGCCAAAAAAATCAAATAACAATTGGAAACCAATACTATTTTCTAAACTCATATAGAGTAGAAAATAACATCTAATTCTAGCTAAATAGAGTTTTACTTGACTACTACTTCAAGTAACTAAATTCAATTAGAAAACTAGTTACTTCTCACACCAAATAGGAATCTTGACTAAAAGAAATTAAGTCAATTTCCTAACAATAGGTAATATTAATACTCCTACCAATATCAATTTATGCATCAACATTGTCTACGTCTTCAAGATTCTTTTGCTTAACTTCTCTATAAAGGTCTTCTTAGAGTCCTTGCCAGGGTCTTTTTTATCAAGGTCTCAAACAAGGTTATGGTTAATAGGGTCCACCTTCACATAATTAGAAATATTTTAATAATAGAAATGGGTATTTGAAACTTGGAAGGATAAGAAATTCATCATACTTTAAAAAATTCTTGCCCATGAAATGGAGAACCAATAAGCATCCATACCAAGAGAATACATTTTCTCAATATTTTCCTGTCATGATTAAATATAGAAAGCTATAACATAAACCTTATCTCCTTCTGTTACTTTTGCTCGTTGTCACCACAAATTAAGGTCATCAAATATCTCAAGTATCATGGACAGGTGAAAATAATAATAGTAAAGAGAATTTAGTTGATACCAAGTAACAGTAGTAATAATCAGCAGCTATATCTCCATTTAACTACTTGCATTATATTCATTGGGAAGTACCATTCATATTTGTTGGCTTCCCATACTTTCTCTTTAACACTCTTTGGCAAACCTTGTTGAACAAGGATGCCTTTCACTCTTCTTTTGTCAAATGTAAAATATGTATGCCCATTCTATATTTGAATAAAAAATTGCCACCAACTCACTTGACTTTAATAGTTAACTGAATCCTGATCACACTTTCATGTCGATCGTTAAGAGAAATCTTCAAAAGCCTAATAAAGAGACCTAGTGTTTTAAATTGGAAACCAACCTTGACCTAGAAATTTGAAGCAGTCCATTTTGATCCTTATCTATATTAAACACATTCTTTTTTTCTCTCCTTCAACATTGTGGGACAAATGTCCTACTTATAAACCTAATCCCAGTAGATATGGTAGAACCATTTGATCCAAAAACCTAAAATAAAAAAGAAATAATATAAAAGCTAGTCCTTTCCAACCAAGGTCCAAACTTGACATTTTTTCTTCTTCAAGAATTCCATATTTTTTTCTTCTTTAAGCAAGAATAGATTATCTTAAAATTTTTTGTTAAAACAATATTTAATAAAACAAATAATTCAAATAAATGGGAGGACAATTGGAAAGGGTCTTATCACATGAGTATTCTTTATATATATATATATATATATATATATATATATATATAAGGAGCATGGATATTTAAGAAAGGTAGAGAAGCAAGAAGCGGGAAAGATGGAGTGTGAGTAGGGAAATGGCCAAACCACGATAGAGGATGATGATGTGCATATGTTAATAAGTTTCTTTAGTGTTTTTTAAGAGCATTCTGATCCTTAGAAAACCTAAACTTTTGTAAAGAAAGTGTTTGTGCACATGGTAGAATTTAATTAAGTTTTAAGGTTTGATGGCCACTTCTTAAGATATATTACAACTAAAAACTAAGCTTTTAAGATTATTATGTGCGTTCCTAATATAAAGAACATGAATTATTTTTTACATCCCAAGATCTTTGCAATCATTAACTTGACTTTTATTAATCAACCTTTTTCGCCAAACCAATATCTTAAGTTGAAACTAGAGCACAAACTATTTGACTTGCACAACTACAAAGCTAAAAACTCTTCCATGCAATACACATTCCCTCAAAGTAGTATTAAGATGTGTATTTAAATGTATACATAAATTGTGAGAACCCGTAAAAATCCTAATCTTTTTCGAGGGTTTTATTTCCTTTAATAGCATGTTTTCTGCATTTCCTGGTTTAGGAAATTTTCCTGAGGAATTTTTATGAGTAATTATAGTTTTTAGATGATTTTTCTAGCCTTGGAGAGTTTTTGGAAAATTAAGAATATATAATGGACGTGGGACCCACTAGTGCGAAAAGTTCGGAAAAATTCGGTCAATAAGGTTAAGTTTCGGATACTGTGTAAAATTTATCGGGTGTTAAGAGATAAGTAGAGGATGTGAAGTGATTGATGTGAGAGGAAAAGAAGAGATAGGAATGCATTTATGGAAGTGACAAGTGTCACATAGCCATTGGTTGGACTTGGTGAACACTATTCATGCTTTTTGACTTTTGACCACTTGAGTAAATATCTCCAAAAATCACCAAAATTCACCATTTTCTTTCTCCTTGGTGGCCAGCTCTCCTAAGCTCAAGAAGGAAGGAAAACTCTTCAAGTTTTAGCTACCAATTAGTGCAAATCACCCAAAATATTTGCTTGATTGTGTTTCTACTCCATAAAATCCTTCCACTTGGTGCTAGTGAGTGCTTTAGTGAAGCTTTTTGGAAGAGTTAAGGTGTCCAACATCTATACCTCTCTTGGTTACTAGGTGAGTGGTGTGTGAATTCCCTCTTACACTTAATGAAGCTTAAGTTATGCTTAGTAGTGGCTAAAGTGATGATATTGGTGATTTATTTCTTGGTTTGAAGTGATTTGGTGAAGTTTTTATTTTTTTGAGGAATTTTCTGGTTTAATATGAATGTGATGTTGTGGTCATCTATGATGGTTGATAATGAGGGGTAATGACTCTAGTAGGTGTGAATTAGTGATAATTGCAACCAATTTTGGGTTTGGATTGAAATGAGAAAAGTTAGGGTTTCATAACCCCCTTTTCTGTCCGGTTTTGGATCATAGGGTTAGAGGCCGAATTGGCTTTTGCTCAAAACATGAAAGTTGTAGGTATTGATGAGCTTGAGGTGCTTGTAAAATTTCAGGTAATTTGAAGTAGTGTGGAGTGAGATATGTTGATTTTACTGTTGCTGTTCTGGGTTGATCAGGATGGCAGAACTGCACTTGTATTTGGCTATTTTGACTGGAATTGCTTTGGATTTGGATGTTGGTGTCTTCTGATGAAATGTATCTGGATGTCTTAGCTACCATATGCCTTTGGAATCAATGCATTTGGACCTGTATAGACTGAGTTGTACGAATTACAGCATAGTGTGATTTGTAAACCTGCAATTACGGTTCTGGTTTGGTATTCTGCATTTTTGACCTAGTTGTGCTAGGATTTGGACTGAGTGGCCTTCTACATTGTTGTAGCCCTGTCTTTTAGCTTCGAGATGGTGGGTTTTACACCCTCATCCGATAAGCGTAGCGCATTTTGTGCCATTACCGCATTAGGAGGCCAAAACTGTTTTTGTTGTTGGGTCAAATGAGTTACATTTCCTGATTTTCTGGTTTGCTATAATGCTTGTATATATTTGCAAAACCCTATTGGGGTTGTGATTGGCATTGCTTTATGACTCGTTATCGAGTCTCATTGTACTTGCTTACGTGTTCTAGGGCGTGACGGTGGTTCACGACATTCTCCTGACGGAAGTGCATGAAATAGCACTTAATTGATTGGTGAGTATACTACTCACTTAAATGTTACAATGTGGCTTTGGTATATGTGAATTTGATGCCTTGACGGCTAATATGGCTATTGAAAATGATTGAGGTGAGGGTGTACTTGACCGCCCTCACCCCCTTGTGATTCCATTCATGACTGTTTACCGTTTTACTGAAATACTGCACTTGCTATATGAGATATTGAATTCCATTCATGGAAAACTGATTTGGTGTCATTTGGACGAATGTCCAACGGCCTTACTGTATTACTGAGCTCAACCCCGTAGGTAGTCAATTGGATCGAGCCGGCGAGGGCTTGGTCGTGAATATTGACGTGCCACGGGGACTGTACTGGGGAATCTTGTAGTAATGAGACTCTTGGTTCCGGTATACTCGAGTATTACCAAAATGACTGATTGGAGTGCGGGCCCGGTTGGGATATGTTTGGTGGAAGGAATGGAGTGAAGTGAGGTCTACGGTTGGTACTCATAAACATTGACGGAGAGTCAATGAGATTGGATCAAGAATGTAAGCGTGGAAATGGGCTCTTGAGAGCCGTCCGTATCCTTTTACCGACTTGTTTTACTTCTTAATTGTGTACTTGAAATGAAAGATTATGTTTATGTGATCTTTGTTGCTTATGTGGTAGTAACTCACTGGGCTTAAGCTCATTCCGTTCCATTTGTTTTCCTTACAGGAAAATGATCACTTTTGGAAAGGTTGTACTAGCAAGTTGAGCTCATGTAAATGTATCTTTTGAATAGCTCTTCGAATGAAACCCTAATGTGTATTGGGTTCACTTTCTTTTGATTGGCAAACCGAACATGTATATTCGTAATGAATGGTTTGATATGCCGCTTTGGCTTGAAAATGTTACATTTCAATGTATGTATGTTTGGTTGATATTTGGTTGAATTTCGGATCAACTCGTATTTCAAATGGCAAAAGAAAAATTTTGGCTACTCTCGGCCTAGTATCTGGATTCTGACGTGGCCGGTACTGTTCATCATCGGCTTCGATTTTTCTTCATTTTTTTTATTTTTATTTTATGATTTTGACTTGGTTGCGTGCATCGGTAAGTTCCGGAACGTATTAGATCGACGTAAACTGATCCGTTAGTCCTGGCGAGAGCTGGGCAGGCAGTCCGCTAACCCCTTTGGTTCGCCTTAGGGGAAGGTGGGGCTGTCACATAAATATATATACACACACATACATAAAAGTATATGATACATATATTTGTATTCGTATATGCATGTGAATATGCATATATTTTCTTCTTTCATTGATACGTTGTTCTTTATGTTCTATGAGTACAGACCAAAAGTTTGATAATTAGACAAAAGATAATAGAATAGAACTCAGGAATCATCCTTATCTTAGAGATTAAAGAAAACATGCAAATAAATCATTTCTTGGGGCACTGTTATATTATTAGGTTAATTTTGTACATTATTATGAGAGTAAATCATTGTTACTTAAAAATTAATAAATTAATCTCTATATTCCTTATATTAAATAATTATATTGTTGAATACTTAATTTACCAATAAGTATTTATATTATACATTGTGACTACTTTTCTTTAAAGAAAATTTTTCTTGTACTCTATCTTACTTTGAATTACAGGTTTAGAATTTAAATTCCTATTCAAGAACATCTATATGGAGAAGATTTGGATTATTTTATCACTACAATAAAAATGGCCTTTCCTGACATGCTTATAAGGACACTTGCTGATTTGTGTCATTATGGCACTCCTATCGTGACACTTATTATCAACTCAATAATATATATTCTAATTTTTTTTATTTTATTAGATATAATAATGTGCCTTTAGACTACCTAACATGATGCTTGAGAAAATGTGAGATGTACCTAAAAAAATAGACACAAAATAGCATCATTTGATTTTGGCGGAAGATTCATTTTCTGTAAAATACTCAAAATTTTCATTTTTCGGCTCCACCATTTCTAGCCCCCTCCCCCTCTCTTTGTCTCTCTGTTGTCAAATTCCGACGTAGTTGGTGGGAAAAATGGGTAGCAGCCAGGCAGCAGTTTCGTTCCTGACCAACATAGCCCGTGCCGTCTTTGGTTTGGGTATCGGTGCCACCGTCCTCAACTCCTCCCTCAACATTGTCGATGGAGGGCAGCAGGCTATCCTCTTCGACCGGTTCCGCGATGTCATCGATGACACCATTGGAGAGGGTACTCACTTCCTCATCCCCTAGCTCCAGAAGCCCTTCATCTTTGACATCCGTACCCGTTCCCACACTTTCTCTTCCATCTCTGGCACCAAGGATCTCCAGATGGTCAACCTCACTCTCCGGGTCCTCTCCCGACCCGAGGTCTCCCGCCTCCCTAACATCTTCAAAACCCTTGCTCCAAGTTTGTGATGAAGACTGAGCAGGAGTGGAGGGCCGCTATCATCAGGGCTGAGGGTGAAAGTGAGGTTGCCAAGTTGATTTCTCTCCCGGCGGGAAGAATTATTTGCTGTGAAATACAAACTAGATTTGGTTTCAATTCTTTTGTGTTTGCTTAATTGTTTTTAGCGAATGATGTATGGTATGTATACGGTGAACTGTAGGAGTTTTGTGCATTAGTGCTTGATTCAGCAGACAATCTTTACCAGAGTGCTTTTTGTGAGACAAAAAATCTTGTACTAGAAAGAAATTTTTTTTGAGGCAATTCATCGAACACTAAAAGCATAAGTGTAACTAACTGGTCCAAGTAGTCCACCATCCTTTTGTGCATTAGCTTTATTCCTCTCAGTTGTCTACTTGTGGAATGTGACTATTTTGTTATACATTTGTTGTCTATAACTTGTTCGATAAAATGTCACGTATAATGCAAACCTTTGGTGAGGTGCATAAAATGTTATGATTTCTTAGTAAATATCATCATAAATTGTTGTCTGGGTGTTATTGTTGCAGTATTCTGAATAATAATAATTTCAGGTTGTAATATTGGTGCTTTTGGAGTGCAGCAATATTCTCCAGGACTGCTGTAGTTTACTTAATACTAGGCTTTATGACGCTACTGTCCATGGCCCCCCTGGAACCGGGAAAACTCTTCTTGCAAAAGCTATAGTTGGTGAAGCAGGTCTTCCATTTTTTGCAGCTAATGGGACTAACTTTATGGAGGTAAAGGATGTTCTATTTCTATTTCTTTTTCTGTTGTGCTCTAAAATCTTCTTTCACCAACTATAGGTAAAACAATTCAAGTAAGTTTGGACAAGAAATTGCAATTTGATATGTAAGCTGTATTAATTTTGACAGGGTATTAATTTGGAAATTGTATCGACAATATGAGGTGGATATTCTTTTGATATTACCCTTAAAAGTTCTATATCTATTAATTCTCATATTAACAGAATAAGCTATATAATCTGATACATGGTGCGGATGGTAATTTAATGATCTCCTCCACTTTGGTTTCTTATATGCATTTTATATGTGTGTCAAACTTTTGATGTGATAAATGTGCTTCTGAACATTGAGCTTTATATTGCTGATAATAAAACTTTTAAGGTGCCAGAATCTTGTGCTAGAATATGGTGATTTGTGACTAAATTCCACATTAAGAGTGGTATTTAAAGGCATAATATGAGGATGGGACATGATTCTTCTTGTGTTATTTTTGCATGTTTAGAGTTAAATGCCCATGTTAATAGAGCAACCACTCAATTCTGTGTATTAATCAAGTGAGGATTAGTTCAATTATGTGGTTAAGAAAGCACATTGTGATGGACAAAGTGCAATTTCAAATTTTCTCCAATTATTGTAACTGGTGTATATGTTTTTAGAGCTAAATGTAAGTCTTACTATGATGCCTATTGCTGTTATGCCTTTTGCATGATAGCAAATATATAGGTGAGCATATGTCTATATGAGAATGCAACGATGGGCTGATAATATGTTCTCTTATTTCAGATTTGTCTACTTATGACTGGATTGGCTGCAGTCGTGGTAGTTGGAGCATATATAGGTAGGCTAGATACTTTCAAGTTTATGCACATGAGAATCTTTCAAGTTTGTACTTGTTAGGGATTTGCCACATTAGTTGTTACTAACTTTTAGTTTAACAAATTAAATTTGAACATTGACTTTTGCTTTTAGATTATTATATGCATTCTGTTCTTTGGAATAATTTTACAAGTCCTTTGAATTTTTGATTGACGGAATGTATAGCAGGGAGCACTACCTGTAGGTTGGTTCTATATAAAAAAAAATTTTAAAAAAACTCCTGGCAGTTAAAAGTGTCAGCATAGATCAGCTTCTAAAACAATATGTAATGACACTTTCGATTATCAAGAAAAGGGATTTTTGTTGGCAGATGGGATGCTATTACAGCATAGTTTTCCTGGCACTTTTGAATGTTACGAGCCTATCCTCACATTGGAAGGGACGACACTCGTCCGAGGTGTGAGGAAAGGTATAGTGTCAGATTAGATTATCTATACTGACACTTTTAAATGCCGTTAAAGGTCATTTTTGTTGTAGTGTATCCATTAGAAAAGATTGTTAATATGAGAAAATAAGAAGGATATAAATTAGCACTATTTAGAATATGAATTGTCTTTATGCAAAAATAGCGTTTTAAAAAATCCTCATAGTTAAGCTTATTGCTCTAAAATTTGTAAGCATATTTCTCTAAAAGATAAAAGACCGAAAACATTAGAAAAATGTAGTAAGAAGTTCTTAATTTATTGCTCAAAATTTTTGTAAGTGACGAGGTGATTCCTGGACGAACGAACTAAGTCAGCTGCACAACCTCACTTGTCAAGATAGAAACACGACTAGGGTCTTATTCCCCAATCTAGTTTCAATGCTAAAGTTAGTTATGTAAGAAATTGAGAGTAAAAACAAGACTAATTGGATTGAAATTATAAGCAAGGGCTAAACAAAGTTGAGTTGGAGTCTCTCCTCCTTTTAACAAAAAAGGAGAAGAGTATTTATAGTAGGGAGACCTACAGGAGAAATAATGAAACCTACTCCCTGTCACCTATAGAGAGTCAGCCTAGGGTGGTGGTATCAAAAATAGGTTTGGGCAGGTCGACAGTGACGATCATGTCACCCTGCCTGGCATTTATCAGCTATACTTGTAGGTGTCATACATTGAGTGACCAGGTTTAGGGGTACAGCCGAGATGGGATTACATCGGGAAAGTAGAGATGAGTTACGGAGTAAAGATTAAGAAGCCAATGTAATCACCTCAGTCTTTGCATATTATGGAGAAGTGAACCACCTCAGCATTGGGAAATCGAGATTCGAGATGAGCACCTACAACAAGGCCCCCAACCTCGGGGAAAGAAGGAAACTTAAATGACTTTCTACCCGAGGTTGAGTTGTCGAATGGTTCTAGAACACATGTTGCGAGATTAAACAAAAGGCGACCAAACATCAGGAGAGAATGATTGATGGGTAGGGCTGTGCAGCGAAATCGAAATCGGTAAATCGGAAGTTTGAAATCGGAATTTTTCAAAATTTTGACATGGATTTTCCCGAAAAATTTCAAATTCGAAATGGACAATTCCGATTTCGAATTCGATTCCGAATGGAATTCGAAATTCGGTGAATTTCAATTTCAAATTATATTTAGTTGCAGCAATCCATGTAGACGGAGAAGAGGAGATTGTAGGTAACAATATTGACTGCCACTCCGACCTGGATTTTGCAAGAACCATAGAAGAATCCCTACTGCTTCTCTTAAGATGTATGGTGCTGGGATTCCTCCCGAAGTACATAATGGAAAGAAAAGGTATATTCAAAGTCATAAGCTGATTCTTCTTCCATGGCTGCTGCTGCTTTGGAATCGAACCCGCATCGTTAGCTTGGAAGGCTACGATGAAGCGATGGAGGAAGAGGAGATCAGCGTACCGGGCCTGGCGAAGCTAAGCGGCCATGATAGCATTGCAGGTGTGGGTTTATAGTTGGAGTAGATGGTGGCGCTGGTGGTTGGTGGCGGAGGGAGGAGAGAGGGCGTTCAATTTGGTGGCGATGCTTGCGTTTGTGGCGGTAAGCGGCTGCTTCCTCTGGCGTAGGCTTTGGGTAGTTATAATGGTAGTGGAGAGCAGCTCTGGAGGCTACTGGCTAGAGATTTGAGTTGGAGGAGAAATAAGGGCTTCGACTGTTTTTAATATATTGTTAAAAAAATATTATATTATATATAAATATTATAAATTTAAATCAAAATTATATTTTTGATTTCGAATTCCTATTTCGAATTTCAATTCGAAATCGGAATTACCAATTTCAAAATTTATATTTTTGAATTCGATTCGATTTTGACCAATTCGAAATCGGAATTACCGAATTCCATTCCGAATTATCAAATTACCGAATTCGAAATTCCAAATTCAATTCGAAATCGGTTGGTAAATCAGAATTTTTCGACTTTGCACACCCCTATTGGTGGGAAATGTACTGAGCAGGCGTCAGTTGAACAGGTGCTTATAAATGAGGAGAGAGGGAGGTGCATCTTTTAAAATTCAAAATGCCCGCCTCTTTGCCTTCCCTCCTTCCTATAAATAGAGGACTTTCACTCTTCACTTTTCACTGTGAGTGAAAATTACAGCAGCGTGCCCTAAGTGATCATACGAAGTGTCTTTCACATACCAGCCATAGTCGACTTCAAATTACATAAAAAGAGAGCAAGTCATCTCATTCTTCTCGAATAGAGTTATGACAAGGTAGCTCGGACACACAAGGAAACAGTGAGGCCAAACCTTGAAATAGAGAGGTCCGACCCATTGGAAAACACATCATCAGAAGAGACGTTTAGTGCAAAAGAGAAGACCTCGATAAGTTGGGTTGGTGAAGAGGTCTCTGAATCCCAAGGGGCTGAGACGGTAGACTCTGAGGTCGTGTATAATGGCAATTTTAGATCAAAGGTACCCCAGGATGAAGGGGTGGTTGAATCAGCAACTCCATCGATACTTGATCAGATAGATTTTGGTGAACTTCCCCTATTTAGAAGCACAATCGGGGAAGCTGGGGCGAAGGCCTTGCTATGAAAATATCCCTTCTGCCAAGGCTATAGCATAAATTGGGCCAAGGCAGATCAATCAACTGCAATACCACCGAAGTTGAGGGTAGCCGTATATGCAAATCAGTTGGAGGCAAGGTTGAGAATGCCAACGATGAGATTCTTCCGAAACAACCTTCGATACTGAGGGGCCCAGATAACCCAACTCATCCGCAACGCCATCCGGACCCTCGTCGGATTCGAGATGCTCTATCGAGAGCAAGGGGTGACCCTCAATGTCAATCTCTTCTAGAGATTTTATACCATAAAAAATGGAACGAAAGGGATGGGGTTCTATTTTGGAACTCGAAATAAGAAAGTGGCAAAACTAGTGGTAGACGGCCCGACCTCCGTTAAGAGATGGAAGAATCACTTTGTCTTCGTCTCAGCTGAAGGCTTTCCCCTAGGTTTTTGGTGGCATCCCTACAATGCCCTTGTTGACTCGTCTCTCATACTTGTCAAAGAGTAGAATTTCTAGAGGATTATGGGGTCGGACCTCAGAATCAATAGTTAATTCTTCCCCAAGGCGGTCCTAGAAGATAGGGGGATCAGCCGAGCTCTTCTCAACCCTAACAAACTCCCTTATTACTCTTCTAGGTTTCGAAAAAATCGTAATTTCTATTCCACTATTTCATGTCTTTTTTACTTGTTTGAATAATAATGTATCTTCTTCTTGCAATGATGAAAGTATCCAACCTCATTACTTCAGGAGCTGGAACGGTAGCGGAGAGACAATCTAAGTGAAAGGCTCTAGCCGAGACATCAGGAGTGGTAAAGAAGAAAAGCAGCTCGACTGTCCTCCTTCCCCACAATTGGAGGTTCGGGAATGGGCTCCTCCTTTCTCATAATCATAGTCGATGAGGGGAACTCAGAAATCCCTACGATTCTAGAGGAATTGCCCATCCGAGGTGTTGCCTTGGCCTTAGTAGGACATGGTCGAGACATATCCCTACAATCTTATCCCCCAATCGTCGTAGGGTCATCGTTGTGGAATTGATACTCCATGGTGCCACACCTAACTGGGGATGATAAAAGACACCCGGTGAGTACTATTGCCTAGAATGGAACATCAGTGTAAACCATTGGTATTAGGACCCGCGACTAGCCAAGGAGATGTTGGTCCACTCAATATTGTCGAGGGATATGGAGTATACAAAAAAACTGATCACTCCCGAGCTGATGGATCACTTGGCCATTGCTTGGGCCTCGACCTCAGCTATTACTATCGAGATCTCTTGGTAATATTGCTATCTACTAAAATCCCATCAATCTACAATCGAACTCCAGGACAAAATATCTCTACTGGAGAAGAAATTGGCCATAGCCGACCATGAGAGGGCTCGCATTCATGAGGAATGCGATCAGGCCATTATCGAGGTCAATTCACTAAGGACGGTCCTCAAAGAAGAACAAAAAATGGAGCAGCAAGAGGAGTCCTGTAAGAAGGCCATTGAGAAGGCTGCCACTACGGTGGAATTTTTTTTGAAATCTAAAGGCTTCAATAAGGTCTTGATAAGCTCACATTACCGAGTTTCACGTTCAGATACACCTCGACGATAAATGAGGTCGGCTCGTTCCTGTCCCAGGAAGACTTGGATTTTTTCAAATCCAAGAACAATTATAATGAAGACGCCAAGGAACTGTATGATCGTGTGGTCACAGGAATTCAAGATGGAAGAAACCTGACCGAGATCTAAAAGGAGTTCAACCAATGATTGTCCGAATTTGAGACCGAGGAGTTCGAACGGGAGGAAGAGGTCAGGCATGATAGTAAGACTACATTGAGAGCCGAGATAGCTAGGGACAGTAGTGCGATCGAGATGGGGATATTTAGAAGTGCTCCTAAGTCCAATCTTGTACTCATATTATTGTACTCAATAATTACAATAATAAAAATATCATTTCTTTTCCTTTAAATCAGATCGGCTGTAGCCCCCCATATTTCCCTTTGTTTTTAAGAGCAATATGTAATTATGTTAGAAATAACTGAACAAGTGGTTAATCAAATAATTCATTGATTGTATTATAATGGATGATACAACTTAAGGTTTTCAACATGCCATGTCTGAGACACTAAAGTACCATCTTAGTAAGCCAATTTACAATAGGCATTAAGATTGGACTTGACAACCCAGTAAAGCTCCTCCCATTTAGAAGTTAATTTTTCCTGGAGTTTGGTTCAACTTGCCAAATCTTACGTAAAACCAAGTCCTCTGGTCAGAAGCGGAGATGTTTGACTTGAGCATTGTAATAATTAGCGAGAATATTTTTATACAAGGTAACTCTTGCTGCCGAGACATCTCTTTTTTCCTCAAACAAATCTAGGTCAACCCATTGTTCTTCATCATTCGCCTTGACAACATAAGCCACCATTCGAGGATTTAGGGTGTAAAATTCTACATGGACAGCGGTCTCAAACCCATAGGTTAGGAAAAATGGTGTTTTCTGAGTTGCTGAGCTCGGAGTGGTGCGATAGGCCCATAAGACACCGAACAACTCGTCTACCCAAAACGCTCCTGCTGGGTATAGGCGAGTCTTGAAACCGTGCAGAAAGGTTCTGTTGAAATTCTCAGCTTGACTATTAGCCTGGAAGTGCCCTACAAAGGTAAAATATTATTTAATACTGAGGTCCTCGTACCATCCTTCAAAAGGGTTGTCAGCAAACAGCTTTCCATTGTCCGAGATGACGACCCGGCATACTCCAAAGTAGCAAACTATATGCTACAAAAGAATTTCTGGATAGTTCGGTCATTATACTGCTTAAGGGCTCGGTCTCAACCCATTTGATGAAATAAGCAATTGCCATCATCAAATAAGAATAGTTATCTAGAACTCAAGGGAAAGGGCCAATTATATTAGTTCCCCACTACTCGAAAGGCCAAGGAGGTGTGGTAGGAACCATGACATTGGTAGGTTGGTGGTACTCTGATGCATGGAATTGACAAAAACGGCAGCTCAATACTAGGACCTAAGAATCCCTTTGAAGGGTTGGCCAGAGATACTCAAACAATAGGGCCTTATTGGCCAATATTCGAGCCCCTACATGAGCTCCGCAAAATCCGTCATGAATCTCCTCGAGTACATGCTCTCCCTCTTCTGGGATAATACACCTTAGTCATGGTTCGAGGTAAGATCTCTTGTATAACTATCTATTGTGCAGGATATAACGAATCGATTTGTGTTGTATTTTCCTTGTTTCGGCTCGATCATCTAGAAGAATGACTCAGTCAAAAAATCTGACAATGGGGGCCATCCACGTCCTTTCTGAGTGGATGGGACATACCGCCTCCTCACAATACCTCTGGGTTATTAAGACCTCTACCAAAATCATTTTATTCAATTGAAAAAATGAGGTGGAAACCAAATAGAAGAGAGCATCTGCTTGTTTGTTATAGGACCTAGATATGCGATGGATCGTAAATGACTCAAAAAAATTGGAGAGTTGTTGAACTTGGGAGATGCACCTCTGCATGGCTTCCCCCTTAACTTCATATTTGACGAGACGATTTCTGGACGAACGAAACAAGTTGGCTGCACAAGCTCACCTGTTAACATAGAGACATGGCCGTGGTCTTATCCTCTGATCTAGATCTGATGCTAAAGTCAGTTATGTAAAAAATCGAGAGTAAAAACAAGACTAATTGGATTGGAATTATAAGCAAGGGCTAAACAAATTGAGTTGGAGTCTCTCCTCTTTTTTTGTGGTTGGAGTCTCTCCTCCTTTTTTCCACAAAAAAGGAGAAGAGTATTTATAATGGAGAGATCTATAGAAGGAATAATGAATCCTACTCCTTGTCACCTGTGGAAAAAAGGAGGAGAGTATTTATAATGGAGAGATCTATAGGAGAAATAATGAATCCTACTCCTTGTCACCTATAGAGAGTTAACTTAGGGCGGCAGTATCAGAGATAGGTCTGGGCAGGTCAACGGCGACAGTCATGTCATCCTGCCTGGCATTTATCAACTATGCTTGTAGGTATCAGACATCAAGTTACCAAGTTTAGGGATACAGTTGAGGTGGGATTACCTCAGGAAGGCGAAAATAAGATACGGAGTAAAGATAAAGAAGCCGCGGTACTCACCTTGGTCTTTGAGTATTATGGAGAAGTAAACCATCTCAGTATTGGGAAATCGGGGGCTGATGTAAGTGCCTACAATAAGGCACCCAGCCTCGGGGATGGAAGGAAACTTAAATAATTTTCTACCCGAGGTTGAATTGTGGGATGGTTCTAGGACACGTGCCACGAGATTAAACAAAAGGCCACTAAACGTCAGGAGAAGATGATTGATAGAAAATATCTTGAGCAAGCATCAGTTGAACAGGTGCTTATTAATGAGGAGAGAGGGAGGCGCGTCTTTTAAAATTCGGAACACCCGCCTCTTTGCCTTCCCTCATTTCTATAAACAGAGGACTTTCACTCTTCACTTTTCACTATGAGTGAAAATTACAGTTGAGTAGCCTAAGTGATCATACGAAATATCTTTCACATACCAGCCATAGTCGACTTCAGATTTCATAAAAAGAGAGTAAGTCATCTCATTCTTCTCGAATAGAATTATGGTTAAGGTAGCTCGGATACAAAAGAAGATAGTGAGGCCAAACTTTGAAATAGAGAGGCCCGACCCATTGGAAGAAAAATCATCAGAAGAGACGTTTAGTGCAAAAGAGAAGATCTCAATAAGTCGAGTTGGTAAAGAGGTCTCTCAATCCCAAGGGGCCGAGACAGTAGACTTTAGGGTCATGTATAACGACGATTTCATATCAGAGGTACCCAGGATGAAGGGGTGGTTGAATCGGCAACTCCACCAAGGCTTGATCAGATAGATTTCGGTGAACTTCCCCTATTCAGAAGTACAGTAAAAAAAAGTTGGGGTAGAGGCTTTGCTATGGAAGTATCCCTTCCACCAAGACGACAGCATAAATTGGACCAAGACAGATCAATCAGCTGCGACACCACCGAAGTTGAGGATAGCTGTATATGCGGATCAGTTGGAGGCGGGATTGAGAATGCCAATGATGAGATTCTTCTGAAACAACCTCCGATACTTGGGGGGTCCGTATAACCCAACTTGTGCACAACGCCATTCAAACCCTCGTCGGGTTCGAGGTGCTCTACCAAGAGTAGGGTGACCCCTAGTGTCAACCTCTTCTAGAGATTCTATACCATCAAAAATAACGGGAACAAAAGGGGTTGATTCTATTTTGGCCCCGGAAATAAAAAGTGCTAAAACTGGTGGTAGACACCTCGACCTCCGTTAAGAGATGAAAGAATAACTTTGTCTTCGTCCTAGTTGAAAAATATTTGCGAGATTTTTGGTGGCGTCCCCACAATGCCCCTACAGACCCGTCTCCCCGACTTGTCGAAGAGCAGAATTTTCAGAAGATTATGGGATCGGGTCTCAGAATCAATAATTGGTTCTTGTTCATTTTCATTACCTTCTATCTAAGTCTTGGCACTCACATCAGGCTCAATTCAGGGAGCTTGATAGCTTTTAGAACGCATAGGTTTCATGTCAATGGATCTAACGTTTCCCACAGACGGTGCCAATTGATGAGGCATTTTCTGGACGAACGAATCGAGTCGACTACACAAGTTAACATGTTAAGATAAAGACACAGCCGGGGTCTTGTCCTCCGATCTAACTTCAATGCTAAAATCAATTATGTAAGAAATTGAGAGTAAAAACAAGGCTTATTGGATTGGAATTACAAGCAAGAGCTAAACAAAGTTGAGTTAGAGTCTTTCCTCCTTTCCACAAAAAGGGAGGAGACTATTTATAGTGGGGAGACTTACAGGAGGAATAATAGAATCTACTTCGTGTCACCTGTAGAGAGTTAGCCTAGGGCGGCAGTATTAGAGATAGATCTGGACAGGTCGATGGCGACGGGTCATGTCACTCTACTTGGCATTTATCAGCTATACTTGTAAATGCCAGACATTGAGTGACCAGGTTTGGAGGTACGGTCGAGGTGGGATTACCTCAGGAAGGCGGAGATGAGTTATGGAGTAAATATTAAGAAATCGAGATAATCACCTCGATCTTTGAGTGTTATGGAGAAGTAAACCACCTCGACATTGGAAAACTAGGGGCCGAGGTGAGTGCCTATATTGTTCCCTTAAGACCTGACGAATCACTAGTTGAGAGTCACTGAGTGTGTTTGGATAAAGTATTATTTGAAATAATTATTGTAACACTTTTTGTAATTTGATGTATATAAGATAAAAAATAGTTGAGAATATAAAAAAGTGAATTGGGAAAGCAAAATATTATTTAAGATAAATTTGCAATCCAAATACACTCATTATATTCACTCGGATGTGCCTAATTACAAACTCTCGGATTAGTTGTAAACTTGCAATTGGTGCCTCATTCGGGCTTATTGTTAGAAGTAGGGAAGTCGAAACGTAACGCGTATGAGCACTCTTTTCCATTTGGTTCAACAGGAAGCCATCCAGCACCGTTTCCTTCATTATTAGAGGACCTGTCTACGTAAAACGTCTACTTTGTGGGGATCAAGACTTGAAAGTTAGCTTCTTGGTTCACCGCGAGGTAAACTAGGCTAGAAAATAGGCTAAATCTTGCACCTTGATTGCAGTCCTGGATTCATAAGTCAGATCATATTTTCGCAACTCAATAGTCCGCTTAGTCGATTGACCTGAGGCTTCAAGTCGAGTTAAGATCTGTCGAATGGGCTGATTCGTCCTAATGCAAATAGAGTGGGTCAAGAAGTATGGCTTCAGTTGTCGAGCGACATGCACTAAGCACAATACCAGTTTCTCTATTTGAGGGTATCGAGTCTTGGTCCCATAAAGGACTCGGCTAACATAGTAAACGGGCCGCTGGACCTCGTCCTCTTAAACTAACACCGTAATGGTAGCTTCTTCTGCCAATGTGAGATAAATGTATATGGTTTCTCCTAACCAGGGAGAGATAAGAGTAAGGAGTCAATGAAGGTAGTCCTTCATTTGGTCAAAAGATTACTGGCATTTCTCGTTCCAAAAAAATCTTTTTCCTTTCTTTAAAATCTTGAAGAAGGAAACTCTTTTTGGGCAACCTAGGAAAGAAATCGGTTTAAAGCTGCTAACTGTCCTGTTAGTCTCTGAACTTCGCGGACATTGCGGGAGGAACTATTTCTTGGATAGCTCTTACTTTTTTGGGATTAGATTCGATGCCTCGGTGACACACTAAATATCCTAAGAATTTTCCCAAAATGTCCCTGAATATACATTTCGTAAGGTTAAGTATCATTTTAGTTTCTCAGAGAATCCCAAGAATCTCCCGTATATCCGAAATAAAGTCATCGACAGTCTTACTCTTAATAAAGATGTCGTCAACATAGGTCTCTACATTGTGACCGATCTGATCGTGGAATATGCGGTTGACGAGGCGCTGATACGTAGCTCCAGCAGTTTTCAATCCAAAAGGCATGGCGGTGTAACAATTGACTCCTTGATCTGTGATGAAAGCCATTTTTTCTTGAACATCTTCGCTCATCCCTATCTGATGGTAGCCCTTGAAGGCATCAAGAAAGCAAAGAATCTCATGACTCACGGTTGAGTCGACCAAAGCATTTATCCTCGGTAAGAGATAGCAGTCTTTTGGATAGGCTTTGTTAAGATCGGTGAAATCTATGCACATTCGCTATCCCCCTCATTTTTTTTTGACAATAACTGGATTCAAAAGCCAAATAGGGTATTGTTCCTCCTTTATCATCCAGATTAGGTGGAGTTTATCCATCTCTCCTATGATAGCCCAACTTCTTTCAGGGCCGAAGTGCCTCCATTTTTGCTTCACGAAGTGATGAGTTAATGTGTCATCAAGTGATGAGTTATACCAATGATTTCCTCGGCTGCCTAGGTAAATATGTCTTTATATTCTTTGAGGAGGTCGATTAGGTCACCACGGAGTGGGAGGGATAAGTTCGTGCCAACATGAACAACCCACTCTGGTTGCATAGGATCTAAAATGATTTTTTTTTTACTTCATCTCCTGTCTTAAGCCTCTCAGGCTTCCTGGTCTCTTGAGGTTCAACTACATCAATAAACATAATATCTGGTTGACTACCCCTCAGCCTCGGAACGGAACTGGTGGAAGTTGCTACTTGCAAGGGTGACAGATAGCATTTGTGTGCTGCATGTACGTTACTGGTGACCTCGACTATAGTTGGCGGGGTTGGGAACTTGAAGGTTAAATGGTACGTTGAGTATACAACTTGCAAGACATTCAAAGTAGGATGACCAATCAACAAGTTGTAAGGAGAGTCAGCCTTAACCATCGCAAAGTTGTTGGAAATGGTTCGGCAGCGAGAGTAATGCCTAACTCTCATCGTCAGAGTAACCATTCCTTCAGGATAAACTACATGTCTTGCCAAAAGCTACCAGTAGGGTATGCACTGGAGCCAGTTGGTCATCTGTTAACTACAGATCTTCAAAGGTTCGGTAGTACAAGACATCCATCGAACTGCCAAGGTCGACATATATCTTTCTGATGATAAAATTATTAACATGAGCTTTGATTACCAAGGTTTCATGGTTATTTGATACGGCTGGGACAATTTGAGTTAATAGGGAGCTCGGTTTCATTTTATCAAAATTGGCTTGTCAGTGGGTTTTTTTTCCAGGAAGTCTGACTATTTCCCCATGTTGGACCATCAATAATAGTGTTGATGACTCCTATAATATTAGGCCCATAATCGAGGGATCCATTTCGGAGAGGCCAATCTGACTCCCTAAGATCCCTCGGGGCTCCACCATAGCTTCTATGGTCTCGTCTGTCGTCTTGCTATTTACCTCGGCAGTTGTCGCGACAATCTTCCTGACGATCGAGTCCCTTGTCACCTTAGATGAACTGTTTCAAACGTTCTTGTTTGATGAGGTTTTCTATTTCCTTCTTGAGGTCATTATAATTTTCGTTTTCATGACCAATATCTCCATGGTAGGCACAAAAGAGGTTAGCATTTCTTTTTTCTCTTTTTCCACCATCTTGGATGGGACTCTGCCGAGGTGATGCTGTTCCATGATAGCAAGGATGTACGAGCGAGTGGTGTTAAGAGGGGTTAGCTTAGATTCGGGGATCAGTTGTTTTCCTTTGGCGATCTGATCGAAAAGACTTCGTCGATCTCGACAAGAGCCCCGGCCCCCTCCACTGACTACGGCCCCCTCCACTGACTAATATAGCTTCAACTCAGCTCTAATCCTTTTTCCTTCTAGGGTCTGAAGTTGTTTTAGACATCTAGGC
The DNA here is from genome assembly GCA_036785865.1 of Coffea canephora. Lineage (NCBI taxonomy): Eukaryota > Viridiplantae > Streptophyta > Magnoliopsida > Gentianales > Rubiaceae > Coffea > Coffea canephora. The sequence goes on along the minus strand of CM071917.1, from coordinate 6,371,856 downwards.
CTCCCTCTTCATGTGATTAATATCCTCACTGTAGATTCCCTTATCTACTTTTTGCCAAAGTTCCCTCAGCATCCCAGGATATTTCTTGTGTATTTTAGTATTGAAAACTCTGGCTGCCAATTCGTTGGTAAAGGCTGCAATGGTTACCTACTCATTCGGTTCAGGAATCTGAATGTTTTCATCATAGAACCTCTGCACATAAGAGTGCAAGGATTCGTTGGGGACTTGCTGTATGTTCATTAAATAAGTTGAGATTTTCATCATCGGGAGTGATGACACAAACCGATGTATGAACTTATCCACCAGTTCCCCCAAAGAAGAAATGCTCTTAGGTTCAAGAATCCAAAACCATTTTCAAGTAGTTCCTTGTAGGAAAATGGGAAAAGCTAGGCAAATGATTGAATCGGGGACACAGTACAACTGGAATGTCGAGATAAAAACATGGAGATGATCTTCCAGATCCCCTTGTCCATCATAAGGTAGTAGGACGGGAAGCTTGAAATTCGGGGAACCAAGTCATTGTTTATATCGTCGATGAAGAGTGGAGCCCGCATATAATTGGTCACAAACCCTTCAAGACATCGGGGCACCTCACTTGAGCATCTCCTTAGGAGACCTCAGGTTAATGCCTTCAAGATGGAGGCTATCTTAGAGTTGGACTTCGTAGAAGCTCGCTTAGAGTAACTACGTAGGGGATGCCTGTCATCTAACTCCTCTTCAAACGGGATTTTAGGAGAGTTGACTGGCCTACGTTTCGAGGAATCGACCTTCTTCTTCATCTTTCTTGTGAAGAATCTTCTAGCTCCTCAAAGATGCGAGGGTTCTCTGCCACAAATTCAACAATCTTTGCGAAGACCTCTTCATTTGTGGGTTAGGGATTCTGGCGAGGTTCTTGTTCATCTTGATTACCTCCTGTCTGAGCCTTGGCATTCGCCTTCTAGAACGCGTAGGTTTCATGTTAATGGACCTAACGTTTCCTGCAAATGGCGCCAATTGATGAGGAAATTTTTGGACGAACAAATCGAGTTAGCTGCACAAACTCACCTGTCAAGATAGCGACACGGTCGGGATCTTGTCCCCCGATCTAATTCTGATGCTGAAGTCAGTTATGTAAGAAATCGAGAGTTAAAACAAGACTAATTGAATTGAAATTATAAGCAAGGGCTAAACAAAGTTGAGTTGAAGTCTCTCCTCCTTTCTACAAAAAGGGAGGAGAGTATTTATAGTGGGGAGTCCTACAGGAGTAATGTGAGGATCCGAAAATTATTTTTAAATTTCCTCCTATTTTTGAAAAAATTAATTTATATTTCCTTTTAATTCTATTTTACTTGCTTATTTTCTAACTTTAATTTGATAATGATTTTAAATGTTAAGTTAAGATTTTTATCATTCTTTTTTTTAATATTTTAGTGCATGTTAAGTTTTATAGAGTATTAAGATAATTTGACTGACTAGTAAGATGTGTACGTTATATTTGGTAGACGAGAACAAGTGTGGTACTAGAGGGAGTATGTGATTAAAAGTGTTAAGAGTGTATTAGAGAAATACAACATAGATTAGTTATAAGAAACACAAGAGAGATAAAGGGATAGACATGAAACCATGCCTTGACAAGTGTCGCGCATCCATGAAGTCTTGACCAAGACAAGTCTTGCCTTTATCTTTTATTTTCACAACTAAAAAGCCTTCACTTTCTTCTCCTTGCTTTGGCTGAAATTCATGAGAGAAAAAAGAGAGAAAAACTTCCAAATTTCATCTTGATTTCCTTGCTTGATCTCTTGAGAAATCCAAAGACCAACCCTAATCCATACCGATCAATCTTAAGCTAAGCTTGGAAGGAAGCTTTTGGTGGAGTCACTTGAAGAAGGAAGCTCTTGTTTTGCAACTTATCTTGGGGTTTTGAGGTATTGATAAGTCATGATTTGTTGTTAAATTTATAATTATTCTTCCCTTGATTTTAACCAAATATTATTTTAATTGATTGATTCTACTTATATTTGGTATTTGGTACAAATTGTAGGAAGGTGGAGCAAAAAGAGATAAAAGATGTGATTTTTCAAGAGTTTTCTAATTCAAAAGGGAGTCTACGTGGATTATTAACGGAAGATTGGGAGGAAGTCTATTTGGTTTCAAAAAGCTAAAAATTAGGAAAATCAAATTCCTTCAATTTCGTGACTACCAAAAGGAAAAAAGAGGCTAGTCTATTTGTATTCCTTCTTTCACGTTTGGAAAGGAACAATGAGTAGTAGAAGCTGAATAGGAAACAAAACAAACGAGAAGAGGAAAGAAAGCCGGATTCCACGGGATTGCTACTTGGCTTGGATGTATTTTTGTTTGGCTTTGGGGATGCTTTAAAAGCAATGAGGAGAAGAAAAAAGAACAGCTTGTCTTTGTATTATTTCCTTTTTACCGATTTTTGGAGAAAAAACAATGAAAAAAGCTTGGAACAATTATTTGCATGGTTGTTCTCCATTAATGGAGGACTAACCTCCTACTTCTAGTCAAGGGGACAACTGACGAATTGGTTCGGCAATTACTGTGAGATCTAAACCGCTTTTAATTGTTTCCTTCATTTATTGGTATTTATATGTTTCCTGCTTTTAATTGCTATAGCTCGTGTGAGTGATTGAATAGATGCGCAATATTTAATTATTCACGTAGGCTATTTTGCTAAATAGAGGTAATTGAATCCGTAATTGTTCGTTATCTCTATCTTAGTAGCAACTGGCGTAATTGGGTTTATGTCAGGGGAGCATACGATCTAATTTAAACAAACCCTCGAAGCGTGTTTGTTAGTTAGGATTGGGCCTTTCTAATTATTAATGCAATTTAGAAATTAAATCCTACGGTCGTACCTAGGGTTGTTTTTGGGTTAGAGAAATAACTAACGGTCGTACCTTAGCTATCGATAAATTAAGGAAGGGCTGGTTGTTTAGCGCGTGCGAGACAACTATAACCAATCTATTAATATTTGTTGGAATTATCTGTGAATCGATGATCAGTTGCATGAACCATTTCTGAAGTGTACCCTTGGCTAGAGTTTCTCTTAGTTATTCCTTTTAATTAATTATTTTTTGCATTTAGTTTGTTTAGTTGGCATTTGACACCAAAACTCCCCATTAATCTTGATTTGAAAAGAAACAAAATATCTTGCTAGTCCCTGAGGAGACGACCCTGCTTACCATTGTCTACTAGTTAGGGAATTCAGTTAAATAATTTATTCGGGTATATCGGATTAAGCAAACTCTTCGGGAACAGGGTGAATCAAGTAACCCATTGCACACCTAGAGTCCCTGCTCCAGTACTCGAATTGATTATTGACTGTTTTAAGTGGTAGTTAGGTTTTATTTATTATTATTGCACAGGTTCGGCACCTGTCAATTTTTGGCGCCGTTGCCGGGGACTGGTGCCAGATTAATTTGTTTCTTTTTTGAATTTATCTTGTTTTTATTTTTATTTATTTATTTTTCTCTTATTTTTTTATTATATAGTTTATGGCTTCTAACACTCCGTATTTTGGTGATATACTGGATTTTGTTTTCGGGGAAGGCAATGAGATTGATTGTTTTTCTAAGTTTGCATACTTAGAGGCAATAAACTCTATTAAAAAAAGAATGGCTGCTGCAACCTGTGAAATTTGTTATGCCAGGGATCATTCAACTGGTATGTGCCCCGAATATCAAGATAATCTGAGTGTCCCATTCAATAATTATGGAGATTTTTCACCCTGGTCTCAAACGTGGTATAACCCTAATCCAAACGGGTATGATCAAGGATGGTGGGATAACTCCAGTTATGATTATACAACAGGGCCAATGAATTTTCAGCAGTATGAGTCTCAAGAATCATCATCTATGTCAGGTATGTCTCTTGAAGAGATAGTTGAATTAATAGCTACTAACACATATCAAATTCAACAGGAGACACAAGTGAGCAGGCGTAACCTAGCAGATCAAATGGATCAATTGACATTTAGGATAACGTCATTGGCTTCTCGAATGAGTGAAGAATTGCCCTCACAAACTATTATCGACCATGAGGAATATGAGAGTGCAATTATCCTGACGAATGACATGGTACTGCAAGAGTCTCAAGAAGAAGAATCTAAAAATGCAGTTGAAAAGAAAGTTGAAGCACAAGAATTGAGACCCCAACATCAAATGGTTCAAGTGAATGAATCCAGTGAACAATCTCCAAATGCGGTGACATCTCCTCCATTCCTTGATCAATATTTTCCTGACTTTTATTCTTTAATTCCTGTTAGTGAGATTGATTTTATTGTACCAGACGATTTTGAATTTCATGCCAGGAATAAATTGAGAGCCATGATGGCAAAATATCTCGAACCAATAAGTGCTCTTGATGGAGGAGTGAGTGAAGATTTAAGATCATCATTTGTTTGTTTGGTGCCATTTACTAGTCCATGGAAGCCCGTAGCTCGTGTGCCCAAGAATTACTCTATTTACGAGGGCTATCAGAATTACATAGAAGATGAAACACTGAAACGAGCCACAAGATTTTATCCTCCATGAATACACAGGAAAATGTCTAGCCAAAGACATTAAAGAAAGGCGCTACTTGGGAGGCAACCCCAGACTATTTGTTTTAGTTTTCATGCATTTTTGAAGTTTTAATTAAGTGTTAGTGTCAATTGATGGTTTGATGTTTGGTGGCAGGAAATTAGCAGTTAGACGTGCCCACGCCAGGTGGTCACGCCTGAGGAAAAGAAATTTTCGCTCAGGTTCTGTGAACTCCATAGTAATTAGACGTGCCCACACCAGATGGTCACGCCTGACGGAGAAAATTTTCGTTCAGGATCTGCGGACTCTATGGCAGCTAGACGTGCCCACGCCAGGTGGTCACGCCTGACGGAACTCAATTTCTGAGAATTGTTCTGCGGACTCTATAGCAGTTAGACGTGCCCACGCCTAAGACAGGAGTTCTTCGTTTACAAAAAAAAAAAAAAAAAGCAAGAGTGCAAAAAGACGAAATTGCCCTTATTCAAAAAGAAGGAAACAACCGTAGCCCTACTTGTTCTTTTCTTCCTTTTTCTTTTCTTCTTCTTTCTTCTTCCTTTTCTTTCTTTTTCTCCTTCTTCTTCTTCCTTTTGTCTTGCTGTCTGCTGCCGCCCCACACCAGAGCCAAGGACTGCCGCCGCCCATCGCGTCGCTGCCCGCCGCGACCGCGCCCCCAGCAACCAGCCGCGCGAGATCCTCTCCCGCACGCCACGCCTCCAAGCAATCTGACAGATCGCGCACTAGCAGCCAACAGCAGTAGGCGTGCGACTCCAGCTCACCTCCAGGCGGCGCTCGCACCGGCCGCACGCTTCACCCAGCCAACCAGGCGCGCAGCAGCGCGCCTTCCTTCTCTGCGCCCAAGCCCAGCAGCCCGCGCGCCTGCACCTGTTCGCCAGCTCTAGCCCCAGCTCTCAAGCAGCCCAGCCTCGCCAGCAGCCGCCATCCCCAGGGCGTGTGGACGTCACGCGCCTTCCTTCACTCCAATGCCCGCCCCTGCTCTCTTCACTGTCATCCACTGCCTACTCCATACCTCCGGTGAATTCTTTCTTTATTTTTCCGGCACTAGGTAGCTGAGGCCAGATTACTAGTTCTTTATTAGCTGATGCCAAAATTTTACTTTCTTAGCTGAGGCCAGATTTTTGATTTGCTAGCTGAGGACAGAAAATTTGTGCTTGTTTGGATGCTGCGACATATCTGTGGATTGATTGTTGATTATTTGGTTAACGTTGTGCACAACCAGTGATATTTGAGAAAAGTTTTTACTCTAGTTGCCTGTTTTGTGGGAATTTTGCTGTGTTTATCTAATTAATTTTTGGGTTGAATTGGTAGTATTTGGAAAAATTTGTCGTTCACAGGTTTAATTAGTTTTTGGGGTGAGTTTATTATCCGTTTCTGCACTTGTTTGTGATTGGGAGCTGTGACTGGGGATCATTTGCCTTGTTGGTTGTTTGTTGATATATTTTGAACACCATTACTTTGCCTTTGTCTTGTCCACTGATATCCAATGACCAAACCCAAGAACAAAGGCAAGAGCAAACCTTCCATCTCTACCCCACAGCCCACAGTCCCCTTGAGTGGATCTGCCCCCTCGACTGGGCCGGGAGGACCTCGGATTGTCCTCTGCGGCACCTCCACCATCTTCCTCCGCCAATAGCCAGCTTGCAGCCTTTCGGCTCCAGATGCAGCACATGGACACTCGTATGGAGCGGATGGAGCGTCAAATGGGCGGGATGGCCCAGAATTTAGCATAGTATCTCCATCACGTGGGTTTTCGCTCGCCTTTCCCTCCACAGTTGTAGTTCAGTTCTGCCCTCCTCCGTTTTAAGGGAAGTGTCGTTGCCCCAATATCTCTGTTTTGCTCTTTCTTTGCTTACATTGAGGGCAATGCAAGATTTAGGTGTGCGGGGAGTAGTATATTGGCATTTTATTGAAAAAGTGCAAGTGTAGGTATTTTTGTTGGAATTTTTGTTTGACTTTGTCGAATTTTGTCCAATTTTTGCCTATCTTTGTGCTTATTTGTGATTATTCCTGATAAACGATGGTTAGATGTCTCAAATTTTTCTATTGCTAAGATTTTACACTTTAAGGTGTTGAGTATGACATGGTTGAGTTTAAGGGTATCTCTTTGATGAATATCTGAGATTTTGTGACTTTTGCACTTTTTGGTTAACTTTTCTAAGTATTGTAAATATTTGTCTAGCATTTTTTGTGCAAATTGGTTCAGCTATTAATCTTAGTTCTCCATGTTTAAGAAATGAAGCGGGTTTGTGTGGTATTTAATTTTATTTTTGGTGCTTATTTATGAATAGTATTAGGCTATACCCCGCTAGTATCGTTGCCTAGTAACCGGGAGTCTTCACTACAAGTGTCGACTTTCGCGTCAAAAAGCGACGATAGCTATGAGTATGTGGTTTTTAAGCGATGATGGCTGAGTAACCGGGCTCCTTCATTTGGCCAATGTCGGAGTTCGCGTCAAAATGCTTGAATGGCTAAAAACTAAGCATTCCCCCTGAAGAAAAAAAATTCAAATAAGTGGGGATATTCTAGAAAAGAAAAAATATATGCTAAAAGTGAAAAATGTGGAAGTATTTGAATGAATTGTTAGCCCGCTAATTCATGAATTTTAATGTTGAGATTTTGCTTAATAGTCGAACCATTTGCTTATGGATGCTGGTTGAATATTTTATATTCTTAGATTAGTTAGTCATAAATTGAAAGAGCCCTTGATCTTGAAAGCTAATTGGAGAGATATTTCTTGCAAATTGCCACTAATACTTGACATGTATTTTAATTGTATTTTGGCAATAGACGATTTGAGCAACAGCCATTGTTTGAATTCGATTGCTTGATTTGTTGTTCTCATGCTTGAGGATAAGCATAGTTCAGGTGTGGGGGAAATTGATAAATCATGATTTGTTGTTAAATTTATAATTATTCTTCCCTTGATTTTAACCAAATATTATTTTAATTGATTGATTCTACTTATATTTGGTATTTGGTACAAATTGTAGGAAGGTGGAGCAAAAAGAGATAAAAGATGTGATTTTTCAAGAGTTTTCTAATTCAAAAGGGAGTCTACGTGGATTATTAACGGAAGATTGGGAGGAAGTCTATTTGGTTTCAAAAAGCTAAAAATTAGGAAAATCAAATTCCTTCAATTTCGTAGCTACCAAAAGGAAAAAAGAGGCTAGTCTATTTGTATTCCTTCTTTCACGTTTGGAAAGGAACAATGAGTAGTAGAAGCTGAATAGGAAACAAAACAAACGAGAAGAGGAAAGAAAGCCGGATTCCGCGGGATTGCTACTTGGCTTGGATGTATTTTCGTTTGGCTTTGGGGATGCTTTAAAAGCAATGAGGAGAAGAAAAAAGAACAGCTTGTCTTTGTATTATTTCCTTTTTACCGATTTTTGGAGAAAAAACAATGAAAAAAGCTTGGAACAATTATTTGCATGGTTGTTCTCCATTAATGGAGGACTAACCTCCTACTTCTAGTCAAGGGGACAACTGACGAATTGGTTCGGCAATTACTGTGAGATCTAAACCGCTTTTAATTGTTTCCTTCATTTATTGGTATTTATATGTTTCCTGCTTTTAATTGCTATAGCTCGTGTGAGTGATTGAATAGATGCGCAATATTTAATTATTCACGTAGGCTATTTTGCTAAATAGAGGTAATTGAATCCGTAATTGTTCGTTATCTCTATCTTAGTAGCAACTGGCGTAATTGGGTTTATGTCAGGGGAGCATACGATCTAATTTAAACAAACCCTCGTAGCGTGTTTGTTAGTTAGGATTGTGCCTTTCTAATTATTAATGCAAACTAGAAATTAAATCCTACGGTCGTACCTAGGGTTGTTTTTGGGTTAGAGAAATAGCTAACGGTCGTACCTTAGCTATCGATAAATTAAGGAAGGGCTGGTTGCCCAGCGCGTGCGAGACAACTATAACCAATCTATTAATATTTGTTGGAATTATCTGTGAATCGATGATCAGTTGCATGAACCATTTCTGAAGTGTACCCTTGGCTAGAGTTTCTCTTAGTTATTCCTTTTAATTAATTATTTTCTGCATTTAGTTTGTTTAGTTGGCATTTGACACCAAAACCCCCCATTAATCTTGATTTGAAAAGAAACAAAATATCTTGCTAGTCCCTGAGGAGACGACCCTGCTTACCATTGTCTACTAGTTAGGGAATTCAGTTAAATAATTTATTCGGGTATATCGGATTAAGCAAACTCTTCGGGAACAGGGTGAATCAAGTAACTCATTGCACACCTAGAGTCCCTGCTCCAGTACTCGAATTGATTATTGACTGTTTTAAGTGGTAGTTAGGTTTTATTTATTATTATTGCACAGGTTCGGCACCTGTCAATTTTTATTATACTAAGAACCTCTTTTTTCTTTCTTATTTTTCCATTTAAGCAACACATGACTTGATTGTGATGGATTTTATGGAAGAATTAATGGTTTTGCTTTGTAGATTAAAATTTTCAGCTTTGAAATGTGTTGGTTAGCCTTGATATGAGTGGTATAGCTTTGATATGAGGTTGGATGAACATTTTAGCTTCGAGATGAGGTTTTCTAGCTTCTATATTTGAATTTCCTGCTTTAGTGGCTAATTTTCAGTTTTGAGATAAAAATTTCAGCTTTGGTGTAAATGACTTGGAACTTGATATATATGTTCAAAATTGATAGTTTTGTGGCTTAGTGTATGCACCATTTGTCCCCTACAATATGTGCCCTTGATTGGGGTTCATTTACTATGAACTCAGATTTGAATTGGATGATTAACTTGAAGAGATATGGAGACATATTGTTGGATTTTCTCCTTGTTGGTCAAGTGAGGGTTAAGGTGTGAATTTAGGGTATTTTATTTTCCTCTTGCATATGATTTTACTCAAAACACTTGTTACAGTCTATTTCTTTGCATGTGTGTTAATTTTAAGCCAAAATAAAGTGGTTTAAGAAGGGAAAAAACCTAGTTTTCCAAACTAATTGCTTGCTGGAAAATTTTCGTAGGAAGCCTTGCGCAGTTTTGGAAAATTGGCTATAAATTCGTATAGAAAAGTCAGAATTGAGTTCCATTGGTTGTATTTGAAACTGGACTCATAGGGCTTTCAACGGTATAAAATTTTAGAGTTTGGTTCAACTCCTATAAATACTAGCAAATCTGCAAAATTTCTTGAAAACCATAACTGTTCTATTTTTGCACATCAGACAGCAGTGAGTTTGAACTGCAAAATGACTAACCTATGAACTAAATTTCATGAAGATGTCTTCTGAAGCCTATTAGTGCTTCGAGTCTATTTTCTAATAGTGTAAGTTTTGTGATATTTTGACCTACAGAACTCAAATTATGATTTTTCAAAAAATATCATCAAAGTTAGGAATTTTGTCAAATGAATTGAGTGGGACTTGAAAAATTTTGAAAAAACTTTTCTAGGACTTAAACCTTAATTTGGTGTGATTTTGGATGCTTAAATTGCTTTTCTCACTTTTAGAATATTTGTATTGAATTTTATCTTAAAGTCTCGAGCTCAAAGTGAGAAGTATATGGAGTACCTTGGAATACTAGATGTGTATGTTTTGACTAGTTGAATTTACTAAGTTTAAATCTATTGTGATTGTGAATCTTGTCTCAGGGTTCGGTAGTGATCAAGATTATCATCCTGAGAATTGACGTTTAATCTACTGATATCGGTGAGTGCTCCTTGCATGTTATTCTTCTAGTGACTATGTGAAATATTGTGAATGTTTGCTTGACTATTAAATGCTTTTTAATGATTGTTAAATGGATTTTCAATGGGCGAGTGTATACTTTATCGTACTCGATCTAAGTGAATGTGAATTTTTAATGATCAAATGATTGAATATTACTTGTGCATTAATGTAAGCCTTTGACTGAACTGGACCCTTGCCCTTCGTCGCTAGCTTATTTGAGCCAGAAGCAGATTCGAGTAGGTTGGTGATCCTGAGCCACTGTTTTGGTATACTCGAATATGACTACGAAGTTTGGCAGAGTATTGGTCAGTGAATGAAATGCAATGAATGAAATGATCACTGTTGGAGTTTTATTTTCAAATGTTTTCACATGTTGGAGGAATAAGGGAGAAATGGTCGGTGACTGAATGACCAAATGACTGAATGAATGGCTCCAAGTGAGTACGTATCCTTCCAATGATTGAATATTTGTTTCTTGAATGACTGCTTATTACTATGCAAAGTGTGTAAAGTGTTAAATGTAATATCTCAGTGCTTTACCTACTTGACTGTTTGTTTTGGAACCTCACTGGATCTTTAGCTCATTCCTTTAGTTTTGTTTTCCTTACAGGAGTGGAGGTTCGGAGCAATTAAGTGTGAACTAATGTGTACAACCCTCTTGTACTTGTACTTTTGGTAGATAGAATGTATTTTGACAGTAGATGTTGTATCTTATATCTGGCTTTTGGGTTGTAAATAAGTTTGAATTTTGGTTAAATTGCAGAACTTAAATGTTATTTTTGAAGGCTTGAATGGTTAAATTTTGAGAGTTGATTGAAGTGAATGAGTGAGTACTGGCGAGAGTTGGGCAGGCGATCCGCCAAACCCTTGGGTACGTCCTAGGGGGAGGTGGAGTCGTCACAAGGAATAATGGAACCTACTCCCTGTCACCTGTAGAGAGTCAGCCTAAGGCGGCAGTATCAGAGATTGGTCTGGGCAGGCCGACAGCGATGGTCATGTCACCTTGCTTGGCATTTATTAGTAATGCTTGTAAGTGTCAGACATCGAGTGACCAGGTTTGGGGATACAACCAAGGTGGGATTACCTCGGGAAGGCGGAGATGAGTTACGGAGTAAAGATTAAGAAGTCGAGATAATCACTTCAGTCTTTAAGTATTATGGAGAAGTGAATCACTTCGGTATTGGAAAACCAGGGGCCAAGGTGAGCGCCTACAGTAAGCATAAATCTATGAATGATAAAAGACTGTTAATATGAGAAAAAGAAGTTATTTTTTAAGGGTAATCTCCTTTCTCTTTCCTAAATGAAGAGTTTTTATTTTATTTAAAAAATTAGAAAAGGAAAAACTCATGCATGTGCTTGATAAGCTATCTACATATGAGGGAGAAGCATCAAGTAGTGATGTTCATTACACGTGCACCGTGTGAGGACTCGAAAATTATTCATATTTTTCCCTTATTTTTCAATAAGTTAATTTATATTTTCATTTGGTTTAATTCACTTGTCTTAATTTCTTAAATACTTTAACGATTGAGTCAAGAGTTTTATTCTTTCTTTTCTAATTAGGTGCATGTTAGGTCTCGTAGTGCATTGTAGTAGTGTGATTAATTAGTAAGGTGTGTGAGGAATATAGTGAAAAAAGAGAGAGTTTAAATCAATAAGAGAAAATTGAGAAATTTGAAGCAAGAAACTAAGAGAATTGGACATGTGGCATAAAAGGGACCAAGTTTTCTTCTTTAAAGACTTCTTTGATCAAACCTTTCTTATCATTTTCTTTCCATTTCTTGTCTTTCAAAACAAAAGCAACAACAACAAGAAAAAAAAAGAGAGAGGGCCATGAGCTAGGGAAGAGAAAAAGAAAGGGAGATTTCATCCAATCAAGCTTCAATCTTGCTTAGTTTTGTGGGGAAAAGAAAGGAGACATCTTGGAGTGGCCATCAACTTTGGCATAAGCTTGGAAGGGTAGAAGATTTGGTTGGTTTCCATCTTGTTTTGGAGGCAAAAGAGGTAACAAAACGTTAGTTTTTCTTTCTTTCTTTGTCTGATATTTATGATAAGTGAGTCTTATGATGAATCTTGAAAGTTTTCCATATTGATGATTCATGAACTTAATGTTTGAGTTCTTAGGGTTTAGATATTATATGCAAGTATGGTGGTTTTCTTGTTGAGATTTTAGCTAGATATCTCTTGTTATGTAAGTGACAACACCTTATACATTTGCTTGGTAGGTTTGGTTAAACTTGAAAATTTGGTGGAAGGAATGATTGAAAAAATAATTGAGAAACCATGTGCTTACTAGCTGAAAACAGGGGGTTGGATGTTTAGCCTTGATTTCCAAAATTTCATGATAATTTTGAGTTCAATTTTACACAAAACACCCTATGAGACTTTATACTACAAGTGTATATTGAATTTGAGTCAGGGAAGTGAGGTTTTGTTAGTGAAAGTAGCATTTTCTCACCATTATTAGCAATCTGGAAATTTCATAGGAAGCTCTGTGTAGCCTTGGTAAATTGGCTATAACTTCTTATAGAAAAGTCGGAATTGAGTTCCATTTGTTGCGTTTGAAACTAGACTTAGAGAGCTTTCTAACGGTATAAAACTTGAGCTGTGGTTCATTTTATATATACACCAGAAAATCGGCTAAATTGACTGAAAATTCTGCCCTACACAAGTAAAAACTGGCATGTTGTAGTAGATTGCGGCTCAATTTGGACCAATTTAAGAACTGAATCTCTTTGAGGTGTTTTCTAAAGATTGTTAGTACTTCGAGTTTAGTTTTTAACGGGGCAAGTTGTATGATTTTTTGACTTTTATAACTGAAGTAATGACTTTTCAAAGGAATGATGCTTGCTGGAATTTTTGTTAGAACTCGGGGGAGAGAAGTTGAGATGTTTCCAACTTTACATCTAAAACTTTGGCTATAAATTGACATATCTTCACTCCGTATATCTTAAAACACTTCAATCTTAGAATGCATGTCACTTTTTATGGTGAAAATCTTGACTTATGTGGCTGAAATTCTTGTTTGGAGGAATCGCATGGCTACTGGAAAATTTGCAGCTTAGCCAATGATGAATCTTCTAACTTGACCTGGGTATTTTGATGGAAATTGAGTGAATAATCATGTTATATACCTTGTGTATGCTGTACTTATGTTGTATGAAAGTCAGCTTTGGTAAGAATTCGATCAATGGTGCTGAATTAAGGACAAAATGACTGATGAACTATATACTAGCTTGATAACTGATCCGATGGAGCATTAGCTGTGTACCCTGCTGTGTTTAGCCTTAAAGTCCTTCGTTTGGGGGTTTTTTGGACTCAATCTTGTTCATATCACTTGCTAGAACCTTGAACTACAATGGTACATTGAATTGAAGCGAACATCATAATTTAAAGAGGTGAACTACCTTGTTTTTCTTCACTGTCTTGCTGCTGGAATTTTTCAGCCATGAAATGAAATGTGGAACTCTTTGGCTGCTCACGTTTTTTGGTCCAAATGCTTTCCTTTTGCTCCAAAATCATACTTGAATAATTGCCCTAGTATGTATATGGATTTTCCTTGAATTGCACTTTCGAATTTGTCTTTGATTCCTTGTGTTCTGAGAGGCCAACTTGGATAAGTGTATGACCCATAGTTGAGTCTAAAATGCGAACTTTGTTCACCTAAGTTTTGGATAGTTGGACCATAAATATCTTTTATCTTGGTTGCTCCTAGGGTTTGACAGTGAATACGAGAGCCACTCGAAGACTAACGTTTAACTTGCTCTGCTTTGAACTGGTGAGTGTTCCAACTACATGTTCTATGCTACTTGTTGCTAAAATTGCTAGGCACTTGATTTGTCATTTTTTAGGCGAGTATGTATTTTATCATATTTGACCTAACTCAACTAAACTTTTGATATCTTGTTCATGCAGGTACAAGCAATTTGATTTACAAGTGACCTGTATCTTGACTTGAAATACTTGATCTTGCGTGTAGACTTGCATGTACATGTGCATAATTGTAGATCGGCTGTATATCTTCTTATAGCGGTTGAACTAGACCCTTGGACCCTTATCCGAGATATCGGGTAAATGGAAACTTGGGTTACTCATGTGTATGCGTGAATGTAGGTCAATAACGTCTGAACTATGCCCTTGTTGGACCTCTTCCTTGAGACCAGCCTCAAAGGCAATCGAGTAAATTGGTCAACCTTGGGTAAAGAACAAATTCCTAACCTGTTTATTCGTGAATTGAATTCATGACATGAACTCGTGACATGCTTGAATACGGAGCATTAGATGATAGCTAACATCTCCAATCATTACCTGTGTGAGTGTTGGATGACAAGCAACGAGTCCACTCGTGTATACTTGAATACTTGGGGCTTTAAACCCAAATCATAAATATTTGAATATTTGGGACTATAAACCCAACCCAGAATTAGTTGGTTGAATCGAGTCAGCAAGGGTTTGGTTGAAAAGATTGACGAACTCGGGGCACTTGATTAGCGTTCGGGCCTGGTAGGGGGATGATTGTTGGATGGAAATTGACGTTTAGTGGTGATCTATGGATATTATAATTCCATGGTTGATGGAGAGTCAACGAACCCTGGACAAGCTGTCGTGGTACCTGTTCTTGAGAGCAGACTATATCTTTTGACATAAACGTGTTCCTTATTCTACACTATTGCATGATCTATCTAGTTACCTGCTTTGCCATACATTAAGTCGTGATCTATATGGGTTTGACTTGTTCTTTGATATTCTATGTATGGTATTATGCTTACTAATTTACCTGCCTATTTATTTGGAATCTCACCGGGTTTCTAATTCATTCCATAAATTTGTTTTCTTTATAGGGGTAAGAACGTGAGAGTGAAAATTGGAGTAGACATAGTCTTTGTCTAAGTTTTGTTAGTTGCTTGCGTAGGCATTCCTTAGCTCCCTAGCGGGTTTGTTTGATTTTATTTTGTAAGTTTAACTCCTTGGTTGTATTTAGAGATTGTATGGGCATTTGATATCCACGATTGTATATGGATAAGGTTGTAATTGATATTGCCCTTATTGTTAAGATTGTTACTTTGTAAATTTTGTGACGGTGTGAGTGAGTCTTGGCGAGAACTGGGTAGATGGTCCATCAAACTCTTGGGTACACCCTAGGGGGAAATGGGGTTGTCACAGGTGGTATCAGAACCACCTCGTCTGATCTCTACGCAGGGTGAGCTTGAGCCAAGTGGTGTTATGGTCTCAATTATGTGAATAAGTATAAAGAACTAAGTGCTCTTCTTGAGCGTAAGTTATGAATCATGAATTTATAAGCGTAAAATCTTTATCATGGTACTTGGAAAAAATAGTTATGTACGTGTGGTAGGAATATCAAATGTAGGTGATTTACTCTTGGGACTGGACAGTTCGAGTTGTGAATTATCTTATTTCGAATTCTTGTACCCGAGTACCAAAAGTGGAGAGCACTGGGATGAGAGTCGATATTTCGATTGCACTTGAGGTAAGTTTTGATGGCAAAAGTCAAGGCACGAAAGATTCTAGTATTGGACCTAAGATTGACTTGATCAAGAAGAGTGGACCAATGGCTGCTGTCATGGACTAGTCTTATACATATCCGGCTAGGGTTTTTATAGATGATGGCCAGTTTCATAGTCGTCGTGAATGTTTAAGGTAGTAGTATTTTAGGCCCATTTTATTTCTCCTATACCTGTGTACCCTTGCCCCGTGTTTCATTGATTTTACTGCGATTTGATTATAGTTACATATGTATTTCTTTTGAGCTCATTTTAATTCTTGCTTGACTACCTTTTTTATTTCCCACCCTTCTATGATACCACATAGGAACCTAGTTTTAATTCCTATTTCTCTACAACTTTTGGATTATGTACAGAGATTTTGGGTACAAAAATGCGAGCTCTACGTTTCTATGCCAATTTTGAAGAATTTGAATGACTACCTTGACGGAGGAATGTAAAAGGTACTAGTGGGAGTAAGCGGTTATGAGTTCTTCTTGAGCAAGTTTGTAAGTGAGTGTATAAAGGAGAGCAAGTGAGGGTGCAAAACTTTCGCTTTAAAGACTATGATTCCATATTTTGTTATATGTATAATTGATAATGTGACGCCCCCACTTCTCCCAAGGGCAAACTCAAGGGTATCCGCAGAATGCCTGCTCAACTCTCACCATAACTCTATACAATTCAATTTAAACTTAAAGATAACAACCAAATAATAATAGTCAAAACGAAGAAAAGTCACTTCCTTAAATAAATATTCAAATCTTACAACACAAGTTCTCAAAAGTACATCACTTTCCCCAAAAGTACAATCACTAGAAGTTGACTAATTAAATACAACCCAAAATACTAATCAAAAGTAATCAAACTGGCTCCTCCAAAAAAATTCTTTTCATTCCAAACTCCTGTTAAGGAAAACAAAACTAATAGGGTGAGTTGAAACTCAGTGAGGCCAAAAAAATATACAAACACATAGTTCACATAACCATGTCATTTGTACGAGAATTAAAACAAGAAAGTTCAAGGAATTCATAAATAATAATAACACACATTCAATAAGGATACAGGAGCTCTCAGGAGCTAGATTCCACTTGTTTCGCCAAGACTCGATCAAATACTTCCCTGTGATGACACTCCGTCAACCAGGTGGGTATTAAGTCCGTAGAACTTCACTTACTCTTCCTCGTTCACCTTTACACCCCCTGTCCGGACCCACTCTTCTTTTATAAAAGGTACTACTCCATGAGCATGCCAAGCGAGATCTCTTCATAAATCAAGTTTACAATTATCTCATGGTTCACCGAACTTCTCGACCAAACCCATGTTGGCTTAAGTCGCAAGGTCGGCCAATTGAGATTTAGGCGTCCTCCAATTGCCATTATGAGTCGATAAGATTCACTCCACTCGACCAATACCGTTATAGGCCGATAAGATTCACTCCACTCGGCATTCAGTCAATCACATACAATTCAATTATGAGCAGTTTAGTTATACAATCAGTTGAAAGAGAACGAGTGCGATAATGTACACACTCGACTCGACAATTATAAATCATTCAATCCATAAGAAGCAATTCACATAATTTGTAACTATTCATGCACTCGACACTCACCAAGTCAAAAAGTGAGTAAGTGAGCCAATAAGCTTTTAGGTGTTCACTCCGAGATTCTCTTGAAGATCCTTTTGAGTGCCTCAGCAAATACGAGTAACTTTCACTCACAACTATGCATTAATCAAGGAAGAATGTACACTTGTTTAGATTAGATCAATGCCCTAAAAGAGAACTTTAATCTCTTAAAAATCGAGATTCAAAAGTGAGGAGTCAAAGTCCCAAGAGAGACTTGTCTTTTCCATGAAATTGAGTTTAAAACAGTCCATTGTTATCAAGATAAGGTGACGAGTCCTCAAAAGCTCATTTCATAAGAAATCAAAAAATTTCAGCTTTAAGTGACAAACTTGGAAAAATCGAATCTTGAGTTTAGCATGTCCAAAAATGGAAAACTCTATACCGTCGGAAAGTACGTTCGAAGTACTAAAAGTTCCTAGAAAACACTTTTTCAAGATTCTAAACGGAAAGCATTCATTTTTCAGCTCAAATTTTCAGTTCCAAGAAGACAGGTTTGAACTAGTCTTGGTTTTCCAGCTATCTTTGGAAATTCGAAAAAATTCACAGAAGTTGAATCAACCTCTGAAATTTGTAACACAAAAAGAGTTCCGACAAGGTTTCAAACACAACAAATGGAACTAAATTCGGAGTTTTGAGCTTCAAGATATAGTAGCTTAAAGTCGGCTGAATTTTGTACACTGATAAAAAATTTTCATATTTGAAGAGTAATTTTTGGAGCATTATTTGGATACCGAAATGGTATTGAAATTACACCAAATTTGGTACACTTAAACTCTCATATTTGGAATACCTCTCTACCAAATTTCATGCAAAAACTCACCTGGGAAGGCAGTTAACGAAACGACCAAAATTTGAAAAATATTTCAAGGCTAATCTGCCCTCTTGCTTTTCTTTCTTTTCCAAATGTTTTACACAATGAAATCAGCCCCAATTCGATCCATTTTGAAACCAAGGTCCTATAAACATTTAATAAGCAATTGACAAGAAATTGACATCAAAATTTTTCAAAACAAAACATCTCAAAACAAGTTTGACCATTTGGCTAGCAAGAAGGGAAAAACTGTCCAGTTTCCTAGCTTTGTTGCACTTTCGAAATCAGACCACATCTCACTCAATACAAGTTCAAATTAAGAATGGTTGGTGGCTTTGGAAACTAAGTTCAAAATGCTACATTTCATCAGAAAGAGTCGTTTCCAAAATTAGTTCATAAATGAGAGAAAATAGAGCCACAAGACGCAGCTTCTCCATTCCTCTCGAACAGACAGTCACAACAGGACAGTCAACTTTGTTAAATCACTACGGTTCACTCAATTCGAACTAGCAGATTAGTTTTATACCGTTGGGAAGCTATGAATATCTAGTTTTGAATGCCACTAACGGCACTCAATTTCAAATTTTGTACAGAAAGTTACATTTGAATAAAGAGGTACTATTTGGCTGCCCAGATCACCATTTCTAGATTTCTTTCTTTTTTTTGAAAACTCTAGTTTTGAGCAACCAATTGAAACGATTTTTGGTAGACCCTTTCTACACACAATATACAACATATATCACTCAATTTCACAGTCAAATAACCATCAAAAATTCAAAATGCAAGCAAGATAATAGCAAGACAGTTTCGGCCAGCACACATCTCACCAATTTCTCAACTTTCTCTTCATTTTCTAACCGTAAACCTTTCATATAACACATAAACACAACAATCAAGCACTTTAATTCTCAAGTTAGTTACCTATTATCCACCTCAAGACCGCTAGGTTAAAGATTAAAGCAAGAAATGAAACACGTCAAGTCCGCTAGCCTATTCCTTGCTTAAGGTTGTAAACCCATGCAAGCCAACCATGATTCTTGAAGAAATTAGAAAGATTGAAGAAGGTAAAGGGTTACCTCTTGAACCCTTGAAGAAACCAGAAAATTTTTCACCAAAATGCTCCAAGAAAAACCACACGATTGCTCCTTGCTCCAAGATTAAGTGTTACTTCGAGTAGTTTGCGATTTGGTGGAAGTTGTGTAGGTGAATTGAAGCTAAAACAATGGGGTTTTCTTCTTCCTTTTCTCTTGCTAGAGGTTCGGCCAGGAGAGAAGGAAGAAAGTGAGGGTTTTTGAGTGATGAAACTTGGGGAGAAAGAATGAGAAAAAGTAGCTTTAGTTTGTGTGCAAAAAGTCAACTCTCACTAGTGGTCGCGCGAGGGTTTCGTACTACCATTTTCTCTCGGGTTTGATACACTCATGCACTAATCCTCCAACGTATTTCGTTTAACACTATAATTACTCACTCTTACGAGTCTAGAATTAATTTCTCAAATCTCCAATTAGTCCCGCGGTGTGACTTTCAAGTAACTATTCACGCGCACGTGGTAAAAGCGAAAATTTGAACTCACTCACTTCTAATCTCTCAATTAATTTTTCTTAGTCTACTATTAATCATTTTTAATTCTTCAAGATTATTGCACTCTCAGATCGAATATTGTCTCGAATAACGTGTACTCGCTATTTCTCGCTAAACGAGTTTTCAAAAAATTAAATTTACTAACGGGACGTTTTAAAAATATAAGTGAGACATTGCTCCATGTAAATGGATTTAAAATGGTTGAAATAAATTATTCGGAGAAAACGGGTGAATAAATAATTAAATAAACAAGTAAAATAAGATAAAAATAAGAAAATTTTCGGGTCCTCACAGATAATAGTAATCTTTGTGGGAAGACCCAAGAATAGGAATAAGTACTTGTGTGATTATGTTTCTTGGGTGATCTGTAAGAAAAGGAATAGAAGAGTTATAGGGCTAGAGTTTCCAATTATGATTAGTTATTCATTTCGGTTCTTTGATTTGCTAGCAGGCTATCACTTGAGTTTAAATGAATCGGTGAAATGACAAATTTGGCTGATATGCATAAGGAAATAGAGATTTTTTGAAAAGAAGTAGAGTTTCAAAAGAAATTAGTTGACCACTGAGAAGGACGATGAAAACAAGAATATTCGAAGAAAATTGAACTGCTGCACAAGAACATAGAATTGAAAAAGAAATATGAAGCGATGCCAAAAGAGGTTCGGAATAAGTTTGAATTGGTGCATTTGCCTAGTCCTGTAGCATCTCAAGACATTTCTAGCAATTAAGTTAAAAGGGGTGAAAACGAACTTGCTATCAAGGATAAAGAGAGAAAGAAAATAAAGAATGGACACTTCAAGAAGAGATGCGTAACTACTAAGTGTGAAATATGTAACAAAATTCATACGAGATTATGTTACTTGAAAACTGATGCATGTTTTAGATGCGGCCAACTTGGACATCAAGTGAGGAACTGCATAAGACAACTGAATTTAGCGATGGTGAAGCTACTGTAATAGTCAAAGTTAGCAATTAATGATGTTTTGCCTGAAATAGTTGTAATTATTGGACTATGTGTAGTGAAAACTTTATGTAGTAAGTTGCATCTCTATTAAAAATAGTGAACTTGGTACTTGATGTTTTAATTAGTGATATTAAATATTTGTGATTGGACAATATTGAATCCTTATCCATGAATCAATTATTATAATTTAGTCTTGGATTTAAATGAGAATTCTTCATTTGTGGTTCAAAAGGAAGAAATTTTGATTAAAGAGGGTGATTCGGGTCTAATGGTACAATTGTAAAGATGAAAGGGGCCTTACGTTATGGACGATTTATCAATATACAGTGTATGAGTTTAAGAACTGGCAAGAATAGTAACCAAGTTTCGTATCTTCTTTTCATTAAGTTTGAAGTTTGTGTCATCTTTCACCTTTTTGATACCTTCATTGACCTTTCTTAGCATGTTAATTTAGCCATTACGTTATTAAGATTTTTCTCTCTAGACAAGTTTGTGGTGGCACCATGAATAATGGAAAGCTCTTGAGAAGTGGAGGAAACCCTATAGAATCGAGTTTTGTAAGCAAAGGTGAGAATTACGAGAACGAAATTCTGAGAGAGTGTGAGGACTCAAAAATTATTCATATTTTCCCCTTATTTTTGAATAAGTTAATTTATATTTTCATTTGGTTTAATTCACTTGTCTTAATTTCTTAAATACTTTAACGATTGAGTCAAGAGTTTTATTCTTTCTTTTCTAATTAGGTGCATGTTAGGTCTCGTAGTGCATTGTGGTAGTGTGATTAATTAGTGAGGTGTGTGAGGAATATAGTGAAAAAAGAGAGAGTTTAAATCAATAAGAGAAAATTGAGAAATTTGAAGCAAGAAACTAAGAGAATTGGACATGTGTCATAAAAGGGACCAAGCTTTCTTCTTTAAAGACTTCTTTGATCAAACCTTATCATTCTCTTTCTATTTCTTGTCTTTCAAAACAAAAACAACAACAACAAGAAAAAAATAGAGAGAGAGGGCTGTGAGCTAGGGAAGAGAAAAGGGAAGGGAGATTTCATCCAATCTAGCTTCAATCTTGCTTAGTTTTGTGGGGAAAAGAAAGGAGACATCTTGGAGTGGCCATCAACCTTGGCATAAGCTTCGAAGGGTAGAAGACTTGGTTGGTTTTCATCTTGTTTTGGAGGCAAAAGAGGTAACAAAATATTAGTTTTTTCTTCTTTCTTTGTCTTATGTTTAAGATAAGTGAATCTTGTCATTAATGTTGAAAGTTTTCTATGTTGATGATTCATAAACTTGATGTTTGAGTTCTTAGGGTTTGGATATTATATGCAAGTACAGTGGTTTTCTTGTTAAGATTTTAGCTACAGATATCTCTTGTTATGTAAGTGACAACACCTTATGGATTTGCTTGGTAGGTTTGGTTAAACTTGGAAAATTGGTTGAAGGATTTGTTGGAAAAACAATTGAGAAACCATGTGCTTGCTGGCTAAAAACAGGGGCTGGATGTTTAGCCTTGATTTCCAAAATTTCATGATGATTTTAAGTTTAATTTTACTCAAAACACCCTATGAGACTTTATACTACAAGTGTATGTTGAATTTAAGTCAAGGAAGTGAGGTTTTGTTAGTGAAAGTAGCATTTTCTCACCATTATTAGCAATCTGGAAATTTCACAGGAAGCTCTGTGTAGTTTCGGTAAATTGGCTATAACTTCTTATAGAAAAGTCAGGATTGAGTTCCATTTGTTGCGTTTGAAACTAGACTTAGAGAATTTTCTAATGGTAAAAAATTTGAGCTATGGTTCATTTTATATATACACCAGAAAATCGGCAAATTTGACTAAAATTCTGCCCTGCACGAGTAAAACTCGTATGTTGCAGCAGATTGCGGCTCAATTTGGACCAATTTAAGAACTGGATCTCTTTAAGGTGTCTTCTAAAGATTGTTAGTGCTTCAAGTCTAGTTTTGAATGGGGTAAGTTGTATGATTTCTTGATATTTATAACTCAAGTTATGATTTTTCAAAGGAATGATGCTTACTAGAATTTTTGTTAGAACTCGTGGGAGAGAAGCTGAGATGTTTCCAACTTTACATCTAAAACTTTGGCTATAAATTGACATATCTTGACATCATATATCTTAAAACACTTCAATCTTAGCAAGCATGTGAGTTTTTATGGTGAAAATTTTGACTTATGTGGCTGGAATTCTTGTTTGGAGGAATCGCATGGCCACTGGAAAATTTGCAGCTTAGCCAATGATGAATCTTCTAGCTTGACCTGGGTATTTTGATAGAAATTGACTGAACAATCATGTTATATACCTTGTGTATGCGGTGCTTATAGTTGTATGAAAGTCTGCTTTGGTAAGAATTCAATCAATGGAACTAAACTAAGGCCAAAATGACTGATGAACTATATACTAGCTTGATAACCGTTCCGATGGAGCATTAGCTGTGAACCCTACTGTGTTTAGCCTTAAAGTCCTTTCGTTTGGGGGTCTTTTGGATTCAATCTTGCTCATATCACTTGCTAGAACTTGAACTACAATGGTACATTGAATTGGGGCAAATATCATAACTTAAAGAGGTAAACTACCTTGTTTTTCTTCACTATTTTGCTATTGGAATTTTTTAGCCATGAAATGAAATGTGGAATTCTTTGGCTGCTTGGTCCAAATGCTTTCCTTTTGCTTCAAAATCATACTTGAATCATTGTCCTAGTTTGTACTTGGATTTTCCTTGAATTGCACTTTCAAATTTGTCTTTGAATCCTTGTGTTTTGAGAGGCCAACTTGGATAAGTGTTTGACCCATAGTTGAGTCTAAAATGTGAACTTCGTTCACCTAAGTTTTGGATAGTTGAACCATAAATATCTTTTATCTTGGTTGCTCTTAGGGTTTGACAGTGAATACGAAAGCCACTCGGAGACGAGCATTTAACGTGCTCTGCTTTGAACTGGTGAGTATTCCAATTGCATGTTCCATGCTACTTGTTGCTTAAATTGCTAGGCACTTGATTTGTCATTTCTTAGGCGAGTGTGTACTTTATCATACTTGATCTAACTCGACTAAACTTTTGATATCTTGATCATGCAGGTACAAGCAATTTGATTTACAAGTGACTTGTATCTTGACTTAAAATACTTGATCTTACGTGTGGACTTGCATGTATATGTGCATGATTGTAGACCGGCTGTATATCTTCTTGCAGGGTAGAACTAGGCCCTTAGACCCTTATCTGAGACGTCGAATAAGTGGGAACTTGGGTTACTCATGCATATGCGTGAATGTAGGTCGGTAACGGTTGAACTGGACTCTCGTTGGACCTCTTGTTTGAGACCAACCTCAGAGCGGTCGGGTAAACTGGTCAACCTTGGGTAAAGAACGAATTCCTAACCTGTTTACTCTTGACTTGAATTCATGACTTGAACTCGTGACATGCTTGAATTCGGAGCGTTAGATGACAGCTAACGTCTCCAATTATTACCGCGTGAACGTTGGATGACTGCTAATGATTCCCCTCGTGTATACTTGAAAACTTGGGGCTTTAAGCCCAGATCATGAATACTTGAATACTTGGGGCTATAAGCCCAACCCAGGACTAGTTGATCGAATTGAGCCAACAAGGGTTTGGTCGAGGAGATTGACGAACTATGAATACTTGATTGGCGTTGGGGCCCTGTAGGGGAATGATTGGTGGACGGAGATTGACGTTTAGTGGTGATCTACCATTTTTAAGCTTTTCTATTATTTTTTTGGCAAATGATGGAAAACTTTGAGCAATTTTTGAACTTTATGGTTCTATTGAAAGCTAAAAGAGCAGCCATTGACATTACTGTGGCCCTATATTTTTTTCTCTGTACTTATGGCCATATTTCTTTGAAGCTATGTTTCTTTTGAACCAACATAGTGATGAAGATGAACCACTTTTTCTTGTAAATGGTCTAAATGTGAGGCTTGAAACCATATGGACGATTAGAGCTGCACTACCACCTTTGTATGCATAACTAACAAAATGTGCTACATCAGTGACTTCATGACTTTCCACCCTTACTTCATGTTTCCATTTTTTTCCCTTTCTGTGTGTTTTTTCTCCCTGTAACTTTCATTTTTTCCCTGAACATCTTCTTTAAATGGAAATAATAGTAAAAAAAGATTGTTTTTGTATGTACGTGTATATGTGTTGTTAAAAAGTGAATAAAGGTTTGGAGCAGAATAAAGGAGGAATGATAATTTGTTAAATTGTCAAAGATTTTCTGTGTATTCATTGGGATCTATTGTTGTTAATGAATCACACCTTTTAATAATAGTTGAAGATTACCAAAAAAATCAGTGCATCAGGCAGGAATTTTAAAATAGCAACACTTGATTTTTTTTCTTTTTTAAAGTGGACCAGTCAAATTTGAAAAGTCATTTGTTTGTGCTGCCCAACTGAGATCCCCCTATACAGACGTTCATCCAAAGCAATTATTTTGAACAACAGACCTTTCTGCTTGAGCAGTGTGATCATCAATCAAACAAACTGTAGGATATGAGTGTTAGAGGAGTATAGTATATCCAAATCAAATAAAGTTAAGATTAATATGCACATCAAATATAGCATATGCACATCAAGTCAACATAACATTAAAGTTTTAAGAACCAAGTAAAAAAGTTTATATGCATATCAAGTCCACATAACATTAGAGCTTTAAGAATCAAGCAAAAAAGTTTAATAGATAAGCAACAGTCGAACTTAAGCCCTAGTGCAATCCATTTACCATAGTCATAGCTAGCTAGCGTGCTAGGCCCATTTTTTCTTGATCCCCTTTCATACCACCTCCATTCTTCGGCTTCTCCGCTTGCTATGGCTTCTTGACCTCCTTCATTCCCCTCAGGTGATTTCTTGACCCCATTCCATACCCTTTTTATTTACACTTTGGCCTTTGATGCTAAATAAGTTCTTCATGACGATCATCCATCTCATATTTATTCAAATTATTGTGGCCCTTTTGGTGTGATTTGTATTTAGTTGATATTTACAGTTGCAATGGCGAAATGAGGCCCTTTTTTCTTTCTTTTTTTTTTCGCTAGGATTGGCAAGGAGGGAGGTGTTGGTGATTCTATAGAAGAGAAAGTAAGCAAATTGAAAGCAGTTTTTTTCTTAATTGACTTAGAGATCTTTAGTACTATTAGTTCACCGGCAATGCTAACAGCTAAAAATTAGGAGTTTGCATGTCTGGCTAATTTATGATTCAATGATATATGAGAACTATAGACTTAAAAAGTTTTTTTTTATTCTATGATTTGGATTGGACTGTTATCGCTAAATTGCATTTTGTAGTTCTTATCTTGTATCTTTGTTCACTTGGGGATTAGCAGAAAATGTGGATGCTAGAATAATTACAGAGTTGGCGGGAGCTACTGGATGATAAGGACGCACGTTTCATTTTTTTTTTTGGATTAAAAGACATATTGGTTAGCATGACTTCTCTGACGCCAACACCTCTTTGTTTTGGCATTCAGAACGTGAATTTGGAAGCTGAATCTCTAGTTTCGTATATATCTGAGAGGTTACATGTTTTTCCTTGATTGAATGACTAAGATAATATTTTGTCTCGATCCCTAAGACGTTTCATTCTGACCTTTTTGCTTGATCTCAGGTTTATGGAGATGAAAGCTGCTGTAATTACTAATAATTCAAATTTACCATGTTTTGCGAGCAAACTTAGGTTGACCATCCTACGAACGATGCTGTTGACAGTGGCCATTCCCTGGCTGATTCATCAACTTTGGCCTTTCAATTGCTGAAATTGCTTGGCTTTGAAGGAGGGAAAACTTTAAAGAAGCCTTGGGAGCTAACGATGAGTCCAATGGTCTTCTGGACCTTGAACATTTTAGTAGGTGCACTATTGCACAGATCAAAACCGGGAAATGAGATTAGTTATCGCATTGTGTCTATCTATATATTATCATACCTTCTTTGGCAACGAAAATCCAAATCTTATTTTTTGTGTTTCCAAGCATGGTAGTAACTTTGAGCTACTTCTTCCTTTTCTTTATCAAAGCTACCCAATGAAGAGCGGGAAGCCTCAAGAAAATGTTAGGCAAGTGATGAGGCATTTTTTGAGTAAAACCAACAAATGTTGCCTCTATGTGGCATGTTTTGCGATGGGCAATACTGCCCAACTTTTAAGGCTCTAATGGCAAAATGCTGTAGCTCGCAAAGATGTTCTTGAGACGTATTCCTTTTCAGATTTTTAAGAGGAAGTACTAATAAGTTGGTGTATCCAAATGCGAGAACTTAACAAATGTAGTAGGTAATTTGGCTTTTCAAAAAGCTATTGGCCATCTGTTGTTTCTTTGGTATTGACGTTTCGTTGTATGGGACTTAATGATAGTAGTCCTATTAAATCTGTCACTTTCTGCCACTCATATTCTTCGTGTTGTAGATGATGCTGAGTCTCAACTTAATGCACATATTGGTCTGAGAATGACAAGATTGTTTTCTCTTGGTTCTTTTCTGTTGGATTTGTGGGCCAAACCACAAAACAAAACCCTTATAGGTTTAAGTCAAAATTTGACTTGAAAAAAAAAGTGTAGACGTGCAGCAGCTACAAGAAGTAATCTGTCTTTTTTTGTGAGAAAAGCTACAACGATCACTTTTGCTTGCTTGGAGAAAAATGAAGAGAGAGAAAGAGTAAAGAAGCTAGAGAGAGAGAGAGAAACTTCAAGATCTTGATTAGAGAGTGGTTTGAAACCCGATTAAAATGAAATTTTATACACGAGATCCTCTCGTCAACCTCTACTCATCTATTGGTCAGATTTTAGATTTCTTCTTCGTTTGGTAACACTCTTTCAAACCCACTTTTTTTACAGTTGTAGTTTTTGGGAGTGATTTTGTAGCAATTTGATTTGATCGATATTGGTGATATTATTATCACCTGAATATTTCGGGTAGACTTGTGTATTCTCATTATTGTCATAGTGGAGAATTTTGACTGAATTAGGTCCTGTAATTTTTTCAATTTGGGTTTTCTACATACAAATCTTGGTGTCCTGTGCCTTTTATTTTTCTTATATTTTATTATCACTGCTGGCATTGTTATTTAGTGATTTGATTTATTCTTATTTTAACTAATACTTGAAAAAATAGTAATTTATCCTGAGCTAATTATGATATTGTGTACCTGCACTGGTACCTCTTTTCCAGTAAAGTGGTATTAGAGCAGTCAGATTGGGCTGCTCATTTGTATTGGTTAAAATGGATGATTCGGATAGTGATTACATGATAAAATTGAATGCAACTAATTATTCGATTTGAAAATCTAGAATGAAAGATTACTTGTATTACAGAGATTTATTTGAACATGTTCTAGGGGATAAGGATAGACCAAGTGATATGAGTGATGAAAAATGGACTGTTATGCACAGAAAAATTGTTGGTAATATTAGAAAATGGATTAGTCAGAATATTTTTTGATATTTTGCTAATGACACCAGAACTAATGTATTGTGAAAAAAGCTTGAGAGTATATATGAACAGAAAATCGGTTTGAACAAGGCTAGATGTCTAAAGCAGATTACTCAAATCAGATATAAAGATGGGAAATATATGACTGAACACCTGAGTAATTTCTAAAAATTGACAAATCAGGCAACTACGTTAAATTTGAATTTGAATGATCAAGTACAGACTCTATTATTATTCAGTTCACTATCGGATAGTTAAAAAATTATGGTGGTCTCCGTCAGCAATTCAGTTCCCAATGGTGTGTTAACCATGGCTATTGCAAAAGAAACTGTGATTAATGAAGAATTCAAGAGGAAAAAATAAGAAATTGTCTATGAGTCCCAAACCCTTGTGATAGAAAAGAAAGAAAGAAGAGGGAGAAGCAAAAGTAGATGACCCCACAATAGGAATGATAAATCCAGAGACAGATTTGAGTTTAGAAAAAATATTACATGCTATTATTGTAAAAAGAATATGCATTATATGAAGGAGTGCAGAATTTTAAAATGGGAACAAGCTGAGAAAAAAGGTAAGGCGAAGAAAAAAGTTGATGAAGAGGCTACAACAGTTGTGATAGCTCATGATGATATGTTTGTATTCTGTGATAATGGTTAGGTGAATATTATCTGTTATGATAGTGACTGGGTCGTTGATTCAAGTACATTGTATCATGTTATTCCACATAGGCATTTCTTCTCAATCTACACCAAAGGAGACTTTGACTATGTTAGGATGGAAATGATGTCTCGTGCAAAATTATTGGCATGGGAGACATATATTTGGACACAGATATCGGGTGCCAACTGATCTTGAGAAATGCTCAACATATTCCTAATATTCGCCTTAATCTCATTTCTACAGGAAAACTTGATGATGAGCGTTACCATGACTCGCAAGGTGGACGCAAATGAAAACTCAACAAAGAAAATCTTGTTGTTGTCAGAGGAAAGAAGCATAGTACCCTCTACTTGATGCAAGCCAAGTTGAGGAAGGGAGAAGTAAATGCAGTTCGTGATTCCTCAATTGACCTTTGACATAGGCGACTTGGGCACATAGGTAAAAAGGGGATTCAGACTCTTGTTTGCAAGCAGCTCCTACCTGAAATTAGAGGTAATGTACTTAAACCTTGTGCTAACTGCATTTATGGGAAACAACACAGAATTGCATTTCAACATTCTTCTTCTTCTAGAAAATTGAATCCGTTAGAGTTGGTACACACTGATGTTTGCTATATAAAGGATAAGTCTCTTGGTGATGCTACTTATTTTGTAACTTTTATTGACAACTTTACTAGAAAGGTTTGGTGTTTTGTTTTGAAATCCAAAAATCAGATTTTTTATGTTTTTAAAAATTTTTATAACAAAGTTGAAAGAGAAACTGACAAGCAGTTAAAGTGTATTCATGCTAACAATAGTGGTGAGTACAGATGGCCGTTTGAAAGTTACTGCAAATCTCGTAGGATCAGACTAGAAAAGACGGTACTAAAAACTTCTCAAGAGAATGGAGTAGCAGAGATGATGAACAGCTTCATCACAAAGTGGGTCAGATGTATGCTCTCCGATACTAAACTGCCAAAATTCTTTTGGAGTGAGACAATGAAGACTGCAGTTGATTTGATTAATCTTTCTGCATCAGTTCCTCTAGATGGTGATATCCCAGAGAGAGTATGGATGAAAAAAGATGTATCCTTTAAGCACTTGAGAATTTTTGGTTGTCGGACATTTGTTCATATTCCCAA
Organism: Coffea canephora; assembly: GCA_036785865.1. Taxonomy (NCBI): domain Eukaryota; kingdom Viridiplantae; phylum Streptophyta; class Magnoliopsida; order Gentianales; family Rubiaceae; genus Coffea; species Coffea canephora. The sequence goes on along the minus strand of CM071917.1, from coordinate 6,341,919 downwards.
AGTTGAGAGGTCAAAACTTGATGTAAAATCAAAATAGTGTATTTTTTGGATTATGGATATGAAGATTTTGATTATAAATTGTATGATCCTATTGAAAAAAAAAAAGTAATCAGGAGTAGAGATGTTGTTTTCTTTGAAAATCAAACCATTGAAGACATTGATGAAGGTGACAACCCAAAATTTTCAGATGACATTCCTGTTAGTTCAAATCCAGATCTTGATCCAGTTCCAACACCTGTTGATTTTAATCAAGGGGAAGTTGAGACAGAGCAGAAAGAGGATGTTGATGATGGTGATGATCATGCTGCTGATGAACCTGAGCATGAGGTGCAACCTACTCCATCACCGCCACCACAAGCTAGAGAGATGAGACCTTCTAGCAGATATAATCCCAATGAATATGTGTTATTGACAAATGGAGGAGAGCCAGAGTCTTACTGTGAGGCTCTAGAGCATGAGAACAAAGAAAATTAGTTGCGAGCCATGCAAGAGAAGATGATGTTCCTACATGAGAATCACATTTATGACTTAGTGAAACTGTCTAAGGGCAAGAGAATTCTGAAGAACAAATGGGTCTACAGGTTAAAAACTTAGAAGCATAACTCACAACCAAAATACAAAACAGGATTGGTTTTAAAGAGATTTAAGTCAAAAGAAGGGTGTAGATTTTGACAAAAATTTTCTCTCTTGTGGTAAAGATGTCGTCAATTCGAGTTGTTCTAGGTATTGCAGTCAGTTTAAATTTGGAGATCAAACAACTTGATGTGAAGACAGCCTTCCTGCATGGTGATTTGGATGAGGATATTTACATGGAGCAACCAGAGGAGTTCAAAGAAGGTGGTAAAGAAAATCTTGTATGCTATATCAAGAAGAGTTTGTATAGGTTGAAACAGGCATCGAGACAGTGGTGCAAGAAATTTGACTCCTTCATAACAGACCACGAGTACCACAAGACTATATCTGATCATTGTGTTTATGTGAAAACTTTTCAGATGGTGATTTTATTATTCTCTTGTTGTATGTTAATGACATGTTGATTATTGGTTGTGATATTATGAAGATTGACAAGCTGAAAAGGGAACTAAATAATCTCCTTTGCAATGAAGGATTTGGGCCTGGTTAGACTAATTCTTGGGATGAAAATGTCACGAGACAGGCAAAATAAAAAGATTTGGCTGTTTTAGAAAAAGTATATTGAGAAGGTACTTAACAGGTTTAACATGAGTAAAGTTAAGGAAATCTCTACTTCACTTGCGGGTCACTTTAAATTGAGTATCAAGTAGTGTCCTATAAGTGAGAAAGATAAAGAAGACATGAAAAACCTTATACCTTGGCTGTTGGTAGTTTGATTTATGCTATGGTTTGTACCAGGTCAGACATTATTTATGCAGTTGGAGTAATCAATCGGTATCTTTTCAATCCTGGTAAGGAGTAGGGGTGGGCAAAATTATCCGTTAACCCGAAAACCCGTCATATCCGATCCGATCCGATCCGAAAATTAGGATATCCGATTTTTATTATTTGATCGGATCAAAAGAGGGTTGGGTATCCGCTAAGATGCGGGGCGAGTTAGGGTCACATAATTAAAAATCCGCGGGTACCCGATCCGCCTCGCATATATATTTTTTATTTTTATTTTTATTTGTATACACACACTATAAAATAATAAGTTAGAACTAAATAAGTAATTTTATTGAACAAATTGCATAACAAATATGAGAGACTATAATTTATTTACAAGATTCATTTGTAAAGGCCATGATCTTATATTTTATAGAAAAAAATTTAATTAATTTGGAACATAGATATTAAAAATTGTGCTACTTATTTCAAATTTTTATTGATTTTGAATTTTTTTGATTTTTTTCCTTTATCTTATATTCTTTTCATATGCTTGTTTCTTGGTGGGAAAACTTTTTTTAGAAAATTTTTTTTTAAATCTTAGATGAATGTGTAAAATATAAAATTAAATTGGTATAAATCATTTTTTTTAAACAAAATTAAATGATAAACAGGGCGGGGCGGGTACCCGCTGACCCGATCCTATCTCAATGGGTACCCGTTATAGGGTACCCGCTGATATGCGGGGCGAGTAAGGGTCAGAAAATGGCTGACCCGCAAGGTGCGGGACGGGTCAGCCAAATAGTGAATGAAGCGGGTACCTGACCCGTGCCCACCCCAAGTAAGGAGTATTGGAATGCTGTCAAATGGATTCTCAGGTATCTTAAGGAAACTTTCAAATTATATTTGTGTTTCGGTAATGATAAAATTATACTAGATGGATACACCGATGCGAATATGACAGGTGATCTTGACAATAGGAAGTCCATATTTGAATACTTGAGGATTTTTGCAGGGGGAGCAGTGTCATAGCAAAGTAAGTTATAAAAGTGTATCACCCTTTCCAATACGAAGGCAGAGTATATCGCAACCACTAAAGCATGCAAGGAGACTCTTTAGTTGCAGAAATTCCTTTTGGAGTTGGGTATGTAGCAAAAAAAGTATAACCTTTATTGTGACAGTCAGAGTGCTATTTATTTGTGTAAGAACTCTACATTTTACTCAAGGTCCAAAAACATTAATGTGAGATATCATTGGATTCGGAAAGTATTGAATTCTAAGTTGTTGACACTTGAGAAGGTACATACAAATAATAATGATGCTGACATGTTGACCAAGGTATTGCCTAAGAAGAAACTCTTATTTTGTAGACAAGAAATAGGTTTGGTGGAGCCCCTCAAATGAGCTGGAGGGGGAGATTGTTGGGTTTGTGGGCCAAACCACAAAACAAAACCCTTTTAGGTTTAAGTCAAAATTTGACTCGAAAAAAAGGTGCAGCAGCCGCAAGAAGTAATCTGTCTTTTTTGTGAGAAAAGCTATAGTTGTCACTTTTGCTTGCTCAGAGAAAAATGAAGAGAGAGAAAGAGTAAAAAAGTGAGAGAGAGAGAAACTTCAAGGTCATGGTTGGAGGGTGATTCGAAACCTGATTGAGACAAAATTTAACATACGCGATCCTCTCGTCAATATCTACTCATCTATTGGTTCAAATTTTGGATTTTTTCTTCGTTTGATAACACCCTTTCAAACCCATTTCTTTGACAGTTGTAGTTTTTGGAGGTGATTTTGTAGCAATTTGGCTTGATTGATATTGGTGATATTATTATCACCCAAATATTATAATATCACGTGAATATTTTGGGTAGACCTGTGTCTTCTCATTAATGTCATAGTAGAGATTTTTGACTGGATTAGGTCTCATGATTTTTCTCAATTTGAGTTTTCCATGTAAAAATCTTGGTGTCTTGTGCCTTTTATTTTTCCTGCATTTTATTGTTACTGCTGGCATTGTTATTTGGTGATTTGATTTATTCCTATTTTAACTAGTACTTTTGGAAAGATTAATTTATCTTAAGCTAACTCTGATCGTGTGTGCTTGTACCAATACCTCTTTCCCAATATTTTGCGCATCCTCTTCTTAGTAGCATATTGCATGTTGATTATATTCACTGCTTTGCAGTAATTTCTCCTAGTGACAATTGCGATAATTATCATTATTAACCATCAACATGATAACATATCATGGTGATTTTTCTAGAACTAGTATAAGAATAGCACGTTAGCCTGTCACTTTTTTTGATAATTAATTTTACATGTTATCTTTGTAAGTATCATAAATGAATGGCATCTCCTTGAACATGATAAGGAAAAACTTCGTAATTATCTTAACATATTCAAATTAAGCTTAAATTACAAACGTCGTACACTTCAATGAAAGAGGTTTGTTATTGACACATCATTTTGCCATTCGGATGGTGGGAGTGGGACATAAACTTCTGTCAATTATATATACTTTTCAAGATTTATTTCACAAATTTTCTCCAACAAAAATTGCCTTCCAGGAAACTCGTAACTTTTAGGATTTCTTTTAGTAGGTGAGATATATTTGTTCTTAATTGATTTTGGAAACTTGATTTTAGCTTTTGATTTTAGAAATGCTATTTTGTTATGCTCTCAACTAATTTTAGATTTTTTGAACTCAAAAGGAAAAAAGCTGAAAATCAAAATAAGTGTTTTTGAATTCAAATTCTAGCCTATTTTTTCTGGTAGACAAAATTATCTTTCAAATTTAACATAATGACTAAACTATCTAAAGATTAAATAACTTTTTATTGCCTTTCTATTTTTTTCTTATTCTCATCTCACTCTTGCATTCATCTATGTGTCCCTTGTTTTTCTGATCCACCATTTAATCTTTATAAGGAAAGTAATTAATTATATCAAAAAACTATATAGTCAGCAAAAAATTCATTTATATAACATATAAGAGTAATGTGGCCATCTTTTTGTCAAAATCGACTTTTTAATTTTTGTTTTGGGAGAACATCTATGTATTTATAAAAATGATATTTTAATAGTGAACAAACACACATGACTTATTCTGAAAAATCTGATTTTCAAGAATTAGTTTTACAAAATCAAAATTAGTTGAGAATAGGTCCGTAGATATAGACTTCAAATTTTCACCTTCTTAGTGACACGGATCGCACTCTTTGCGTGTGCGCGACCGGCGCGACCGTGCCTGGACGACCAAGTCATGCACACTGTACATAGTGTCTTGGTTAAAAAACTAAAATTATTAGTAGACCCACACCTCATTCCCCCAACGTATTGGCAAGACTTGGTGACTTGTCTAAGGCATGGAGATTACACTACATGTTGGTAGAAGTATATAGCAAATGCTAGAAGCTTTTGAAATGTTCCAGGTCATTCAAGAGATTTGTGGAATGGCCTAGAACCTTGTAGATAAGAGTGGTCTTGTATAGATGCTTTTAGAACTGAAGGGTAGGTACACTTTGTGTAGAATTTTCTAAAGTTGTGTATAACTTCTTGGCTTGCCTATAAATGGGGCCAAGCCCCTCATTTGTAATCCAACTTTGGGAACCTTAAAGTGTAATAAAGAAGCTTTCCTTTGTCTCAAATACTTTCTTTTTTTGCTCACTACTTTGCTTCCGCACACTTTCCGCGCACTTAGATGTTAAGGCTGAACTAGTCAACCATTCATAGCTCAAGTCTTGAACATTCGCTAGTACCGCACAATATGTTTGCTTATAGGAATTTAAGCAGCCCGTGACATTAGGAAGCTTCATTAACTTGTTAAGAAAAATATTAATTTGTACAAATTTGTCAAAAATACAAGGCTCAAGAATTTCGTATATGCATTTAGGACCTACTTAATATCAGACAAATGAGTCGCGGGAGTATACTAATGGTATAGAGAAATAAGAATTTTCACATAAACAAATGAATTGCTGGAGTATATTAATGGTATATAGAAATAAGAATTTTCACATTGACAGAATTTTATTGACTTGTTAAGGTGAAAAACTCTCTAACAAACAATGGTCGCTAAATTGGAAACAATTGTGTTTGTTTTAATATGCCTTTGTAATTGCTTGGTTTACTTTCTTTTCGCAATGTCTACTTGTAGACACCAAACTTTTAATTTTTATTTAATTCAATTTTAGTTTTATTTTTTATTTTATTTTAATTGATTAAATGATAGTTAATATTTATTTTTGCTTATTTTTATAAATTAAGTTCATCATTTTTATTTTAAGTGTAGACACCAAATTTTTGATTTTAAAGTTTATTTATTTAATTAATTTAATTTTAACTTTATTTGTTTCAATTTTAAGTTTTATTTTATTTTATTTTATTTAAGGTTAAAAGCATTTGTTTTATCTACTAAATTTCAGAAAAAAAGGAAAAAGGAAAAAAGTAAAAATGACAAGTGGGGAGTATGCATTGGGACAAGTGTCCCTTTGTATTTGGACAACACAACACCTAAGGGATTAGGTGTTAGACACTTGGAAACCCAAGATTTAAAGAAAAAAGAAATAACAAAAAGGGAGAGGCAAGAATGAGAGAGGGAGAGTCTGATGGAGAGCTGGGGGTTGGCGGCTGAGGAGGAAAAAGAGAGCAAAAGAAAAGTGACCAGGCAAGAGGAAAACGGCAAAAGGGGTGTCTTTGGACAAAGAAGAGAGGGGAGCTGCAAGAACCAAAAAGAAAAGGGGAGCTTCGGGGGGAAAAAACAAAGGCAGGAGGTTGGCTAAAAGGAAAATAGAAGGAAGCTATGGCGGCGGACTAGGATTAGCAAGAGAGAAAACCGACGGGCAACAAGCAAAAGGAAAATCCGGGGGACTGATTGAAAGGGGAACAGAGCAAGAAGACAGAGGAAAAGAAACGGAGCAAAGCAAAAAACAGAGGAAAGGAGGATACTTCGGCGAGGAAAGAAAGCTGCGGCAAGAAACCGAAGCCAAGCTGCGGCAAGAAATAGAGGAACCAAGTTGTGGAAAAAAAAACATAGAGGGAAGATTCGTCTGAAGAACCACCGAAGCCACCGCAGCTCGCGGGAAACCGCCACCATCCCACCGGAATCCATCGGCGCTGCCTCTCAAACAAAAGCGCTGTAAGTTGTCCTTTTTCTTTAAAAAATTTTTCAGTTCTGATCAAGCTCTCAAAGCAGTCTGCCGGGCCTTTATTTATTGCACTTTTCCTATTAATTGTTCATGATTTTGGATTGTACATGCTTTCTGTGTCAATTGGACCGAAGTCCTTTTTGTTCTGATAATTTTGGGGCCGATTATAATTCCAATGAAACAAAGAGCCGATGAAGTCTTTAATGTCCCTTACCTGTTTGATAAAATGCCCGGCTAAAAATTCTGTTTGAAGGATGATTGACTTGCGTTTTGCATGTGAGAAAAGTGAATACTTGGCCAGCTCAATGTTTGCCTGAACAAAAATAGTTGATTTTCACAGAAGAAAGCAAAGTTTTTTGAAAGATACTGACGGGCTTGCTTTGCATCTTTTCTGTTTCTTTTTCTTAGTATTCCTTTTGAATGAATTCGACTTAATGACATGAGATTGTATGAAAAGGAGTTCATGTGAGTTTTACTTCCTTTTGAGAGTGGCTAAAGCTGAAGTTGAACTAAACTGATGGCAACCATATTGGCATGTTTATTGTTGGGTCTGTGAAAGCTGCAGAAAGCCACGAAGAAGAAGATGCATGGATAATTTCTGATCTTTTTATTTCAACCCCCAACTTTTGTCTAATTGCACTATGGCCCAGAATCTTCTGTAATTAAACCATTCACATCCCTATTGAGTGTTCATTTTCTCTTCATATTTTAAGGGTATTTCTAAACATGTTCTTTCTGTGATTTGGAGTATAATTGAACCTTAATTTGTTTTAGTAAATTTATTATCTCATTGGGTTATTGTGAATTGGGTAGTTTGGGGTTAAAGGTTTGCTTGGTATGGTTTGGCTAATGAGTTGTAGCTTATTTATCTGGGTTCTTTGGCTTGGGCTAGAGGGTTAAGGCCCATCTGCTTGGCTGGCTAATTTTGGGCCAAAATAATATACTAGCCCGCTCTTTTGGCTTTGGATTTTCAGTTGGGTTTGGGAGGCTTTAGCCTAAGAAAATAGAAAATAGCCCAATGCCTGCTTTGCCAAAATGTCTGGTGACGATTTTTCATTCCAGTCCCTCAATTTTCTATTCATTTCATTATGGCCCTAAAAACTTTTAATTTCTTTCAAATAGGTTCCTGCTTTAATTGCAAATAGCTCCCTAAACTTTATTTTTCTTTAATTTTGATCCCGAAACTTTGTTTATTTTCGCAATTAAGTCCTTTCTTCTTTTAACTTCTTAAATGTGGGTTGCTTGCATGATTTAATTGATTCAATTTCATGTTTATTTTTATCTTTTGTGATTAATTTCTCAATTAAAGCGATGCCTTGACCTTTTCTTTATTTTTTGAGGGTAAATAAGTAATTTTACTCCATTAGGGCTCCAACCCCAGGGAGGTACACCCTATTCCTTATTTTTTTTTCTTACTCTATTTAACCCTATGTGCCCTATGTGACTTTACATGTTTAATTGCATGTTTCTTGAATGATCTTTCATTATTTTTATTATTTATTTCATTTATTTATTTATTCGCTTTATTAGCTTTAGTTTTTGTATATTCATTTTTAGTTCAATTTTGATCATTTGAAAGGCACTTGAATGCCAAAGTTGTAATAGCTAGGGTATTATTTTATTTATTTCTTTCCCCCTTAAATTGTAGTAGGGCCTCCCAAGTGTAATAGCTAGGGGTTTATTTGCTTCATTTTGCTATATGCTTATGCATGCCTATGTGTTATGTGTTACTCGCTTTCCTAGGGTCTTGCATCTAGATAAGCATGCTTATGTGCTACGTGCTAGATGAAACCATGTGTTTTGCATGTTTATTTGCTTTTAGTATTATATCTGATTATGTGGATGGAATGCACGTTACCGTGGCTAGTCCAATGCTAGTCATGGTTTTCCCCTCGAGCTCTTACAAGTCTAATGCTCGTGAGAGAACGTTAGTTAAGAGCTAGTCCAATGCTAGACCCAATAGGGCTGTCCCTTTTCTGCTAGTGTCATATCTGCATGCCTCACTACAACTTCATTTTCATTTTAGTATTTCTCATGTCTGTATGCTCCCCTAACCTTTCCCTTACACATTTAGAGCTGCATTCTCATTTTAGACTAGCTCATTTGTTTGCATAGGTTAGGGAGTTACCCTTTTGGTAAGGAAAACATATGAGTATGGCTACACATAGCCTTAGCACGCTTGTTTTCTTTCTAACCAAAAGGCAAATCAAAAGTTACGATATAGGGTCTCCTCGTACCCGTTTTGCTTGCATTCCTCTAGGGCTCATGCATTTCTAAGGCACATTATCATTCGTACTCCCACTTTACATTTTTTTTCACATTATCACTTTGCATATTACCACTCACCCCACTATCACTCCACACACTCACTTTATACATTCTCACTTTGCACACTATCACGTTATTCACTTTATCATTTTGCACACTATCACTTTACTCTACATCTGAACATTTACACTTTATATGCTCATTTGCACCCTTTGCACTTTACACACCAATTTTCACACTTGCACTTTGCACATTTGCACTTAGCACTTGTTTTTACACTCAAAGACATTTTCACACTCTCATTTTTTTCCATTATTACTCGAGCATTCATTTGCATTTATTCGTGACCTCTTTGAGGGTTCACCAATGGCTGTCACAATTCATATGATTAGAACCAATCGAGCCTCAAAAGAGACATTTTGCCCATCCGAACCAATCATTAGATTTAGGTTTGCATTTATATTAGACACATCCAAATGCAATACATCTTTTGGTTAGAAATTAGGAAAAATTATGACTAAATCACGCAACTAGTTTAGGCTAGGGTAAAAGGGTGCCTTAGATTTCGTTTTTGCCTTCCCTTTTATCAACTGTGACCCCCGAACTCGTCTCTATGATTTTCGCAGACTAGGAGTCATTTAAAAAGATTTTTACTTCACTTTTTCAAAAACTACTTTTTGGGTGACTTGGTACACCCCAACTCAATACCAAGTGGTGACTCCTGTTTTTTTGTTTCAAAACTTTTTTAAATTATTATTTTGGCCAAACCGTCGCATTTAAAAGTCCCATGGTCTTTTTCTTTATTTCTCACATTCACACACTTCACATATTTCACACATTATACATCATGATTTCCAAACAACTTTATTTTTCTCTTTTGATTTTTTCCAAAAATGGGGCGCGACAGCTTGGCGACTCCACTGGGGATTTTGAGAAAATAAAGAAAAAATGGAATTTGAAGTCATGATGTGTGTAGTGTGTTTGAAATATGTGAAGTGTGTGAAATGTGAGAAATAAAAGAAAAAGTCCATGGGACTTTTGAATGCGACGGTTTGGCCAAAATGTTAATGTAAAAAGGTTTTTAAATAGAAAAGTAGGAGTCGCCACTTGGTATTGGGTTGGGGTGTACCAAGTCACCCGAAAAGTAGTTTTTGAAAAAAAAAATAAAAACAAAAAAAGGGTGGGGGCAACTTTGGTGAAAACCAGGAAGGACGCCAAGATAGGGTTCTGCAGTGAGCGAGCATGAGGCGGAACAGCTGGTGACTTGGTTCATTTGGATTTCTCCTCATTTTTGTAATACTTCTGCCAATATTGAATTCCGGAACGAAGATATCCAGAGATTCGAATATGATATCCGTTGGCTAAAAGCTGTGTCACTTTGTAAAAAATATTCTTTTGCAAATGCATTCTTATGAAACTCATTTTTTTCTAAATTGTTTGTATTCATGGCATTTTGTAGGTTTAAGCATAGTAGGCTGTGTTTGCATTCTTTTGCATATTCATTCCTGCATGACATGTGAAATGACCTTGCATACAACATTTTTAATCATTGAATTTTGGTAAATAACAATCCCCGTGGTTTATTCAAAAGATACTTGAATTCAGTCACCTTTTGGGAATGATTGAAATTCAGCAAAGCCGGCTATGCAGGTTTCACAATATGGCAAAAAGCATACCTGGTCAATCTGGAAAAAATTATAAAGTTTTGAAGTAACAAATCCAACTAAATCAGATGCAGCAGCAAAAGTTGACGAAAGCATCAAAAGACTCATGTTTACACAGTTTTCAAAGGAAAACGGATCAAATGATGGTGGCATTTTCTTTGTTCTTTCTTTTTTGCAGAAAAATTGCATACACAAATGAAAGCAATCACACCTCGCACTGGAATCAGTGTCAGAAAGAGTTCTCCAGTGAACAAAGACGGATCGAAAATGTTGCAAGTAAATTTGATCAAAGGGTACAACAACATGGCAATGCAAAATCAACCATCGGCTCAGAGGCAAAAACTTAACTTCTACTGAAAAATTTTTTGGGCTATTTTTAGGTAAGTATATTAGAATTTCACGATTTTAAATTTCCCGTTCGGGTCAGTCCCAATTTTAAATATTCTGTTCGGGTCAGTCCCGATTTTAAATTTCTGTTTCGGGTCAGTCCCGATTTTAAATTTCTTGTTCGGGTCAATCCCGATTTTAAATTTTCTGTTCGGGTCAATCCCGATTTTAGATTTCCTGTTTCAGGTCAGTTCCGATTTTAAAAATTCCTGTTCGGTTCAGTCCCGATTTTAAATTTCCTGTTTCGGGTCAGTCCCGTTTTAATTTCTTATTTGGGTCCATTCCATTTTAAAATTTTGTCAAAGGGGTCAGTCCCCATTTCTAAAGTGTCAGTCGTTCGAATAGTTTGCAACAGAAAAATCACAGGTAAGTATTTGGTATCTACGTCTTTGTCTCGAGTTTCTTCAAAACTCAGACAAAGAGGGATAAACTGTAGACACCAAATTTTTTATTTTTAACTTTATTTATTTAATTAATTTAATTTTAGATTTATTTGTTTCAATTTTAGGTTTTTATTTTATTTTATTTTATTCCTGTTTCGTGTCTCTTATTTTATTTTAATTGATTTAAAAGCATTTTTTTATATACTAAATTTCAGAAAAAAGAGAAAAAACAAAAAGCAAAAAATGACAAGTGGAGGGGCATGCATGGGGACAAGTGTCCCTTTGGGTATTAGACAACAAAGCACCTAAGGGGTTAGGTGTTAGAGACACTTGGAGGCCCAAGACAACAACGGGACGGCTAAAAGGGGCTGGAGCAGGAAAAAAGAAAAACAGAGGGAATAGAGTGGCGGCTAGGATTTTGGGGAGTTTCGTGAAGGTATGACGGCTATAGAGAGCAAAGGACGGCCAAGAGAAAAATTGGGAGCAAGGGGAGAGCTTTGGAAAAGATCCGGAAAGAACTAAACAAAAAAGAAAAACTAGAGGGGCGGCGGACAAGAGAAAGGAGAAACTAAGCAAGAAACTGAGCTGACTCCACCACCATCACCTGTGGTTGTTCTCCGAGTGAAACCACTGCTCAACGGAATCAGAAAGCTTACTGTAAGATTTCTTCTAGCCTTTTTCCTATAGATAATTTCTGTTTGATAAATTATGACGCCGTGAGGATTGTGGGTTTGTTTGGTGTTTGATAAGTATGTGTTGCTGTTGGTTTGAGCTTGTGAATATGGCCGAGAATTGAAGGGTCGTTTCTTGCGTTGGTTCATGGTATACTGCCCAAAGATGGTGCCTTTCTACATTAGATTTTCTTGGTCATGTGTTTGGGCAATGATTCATGAGGGTTGTGTGGAGTCCAATGAGTGTCAAGTCATTGTTTACTTGCTGCAATTTTTGTCCATTTCGACATGGGGTAGGTTGCATGAGATATTTTGGCTGTCAAAGTTTTCCATTCCAGATTTGCATGCTTGATGATCGTTGTTTGGGTGACTTGTAGTTTAGTTTAATTGTTTGAAATGAGTCTAGTGAAGCCCTGTGTATGCGAGAGGAGTTATGACTAGTTTTGATTGTTCGTTTGAAGCCCTTTTACTTGCATTTTCATTGCCAAAGCTGTGTTTATAACCTTCTTGATGGAAATCATGGACATAAGTCATTGGTTTCCTTTCATGCGCATTTTCTGATTCATATTTTTGTTTTTCTGAAATTTGGGTTGAAGTTTGGCAAATGGTCAGGTCGTTTTTGCACTTTGGTGCCCCAAAAGCTCATAGGACGTTTCCCCTTTCCCGTGTTTCATGTTCTTGCTTTTTAGATACATTGAGTCATTCTCTGGTCACTGGTATGAGGAACCACAGGTTGCTGCAATAAGCTTGAAACAATCGACTTAATGCAGCAGCTTTTCTTTTTTTGAATGCTGAAGTTGGTAGTTGGTTTGTTATCCTCGTTGTTGTTTGCTGTTTATTTGTGATAACATGAGCAATGTTTGTTTCAAGCTGTTCCTTGCGTGTTAATACTATATCTTCATGATGAGTTTAGGTTTTGGCTCAAGATTGGGTTGCTTTCTTGAACGTTGTAGCCAAACGTTTTCAAACAAAGTAATCAGGTTTTTTGCTGCATTTTGGTTGTTATTCTTGCTTTCTTGGACCTGGAACATTTTCGTTTGGGATAGTTAAGTGAAGATAACCATGCTTGAACATCAATCAATGGGTGAGTGAATATGTCTGTGAGTTTGGTGGATAAATGGTGAGTCTAATGCAATATTTCGGCATTTAATCTAAGCGAACTTGAAGCTGCAAAATTCGCAGCAAAACAAAAGGCCATTGTATTTTCTGTGCTGTTTTCTTTTCCATGGCTGCTCAATGAATCTTTACACTTAAATTGCATGTTTAATCTGATGTTGAAGGGAAGAAATGGAAGGTTTGGTGCTGAGTTTGTGTGTTTGGGTTTAAAAAAAAAACACTTGAATCATGTTTGAATAATTGCTGGAAAAATAAACATCCAGGTTGCCAAACCATGTTTGCATGTTTTTCCAGAATTTCGCATGATATCTTTCTAGGTTTCTTGCTTGTTTTGGATGGTGGTGATTATGTAGTTTGTGGCTTAATTTAAAGCCGTGTGTTCGGGCTTGAAATCTGCATTTGAAAACAAGGTGCAGCAGGTTTTTGTTTCGGTTGTTGAACCTTAATAGAAAGTGTTGCAGAAGTTTGTTTTCCTTCGTGGATTGCATGGGTTGCATGAAAAGCTTCCAATCATTGCATTCCAACCCCTTGCTTCTTGTCTAATTGTACTATGGCCCAAACAATTGGACAAATCAATCAACTTGACCCCTCAAATTTCTTTAGTTTTTGCAATCAAGTCATTACTTGTTTTAATTTTACATGGGTTGTTCACCTTCCCTTAAACACCTTGGATTGATTCAATTTCATGCTTGTTTCCATTTCATGTGATTATTTCTTGATTAAAGTGATACCTTGACCCTTTCTTTTATTTTGGAAGATAAATAAGTGATTTCACTCCATTAGGGCCCCAACCCAAGGGAGGTAACCTCTATCATCTTCATTTTATTTGTCCTACGTGCTCCTATATGCTTTGTGTGAATATGCATGCTTTAATTTGCTTTTCATTTTTATTAATGGTTTAATTGCTTGTTTCGCTTTCCTTTTATTTCGCTTTCTTCAATTAGCAAGTCATTTAAGGGCATTTGAACCCCAATTTGTAATAGTTAGGATATTATTTTCCAAGTCTTCCCCCCTTAGATTGTAATAGGCATTCCCTTTTGTAATAGATAGGGCTTGTGCGCTATGTGTTTGTGTGTGCCTATATGCCTATGTGTTTAATCGCTTTCCCTAGGATTCTGCACCTAGATAAGCATGCTTATGTGTTACGTGCTATGTGAAACTATGTGTTTTGCATGTCTATTTGCTTTTAGCATTATAACTGATTATATTGATGGAATGTACGTTACCGTGGCTATTCCAATGCTAGTCATGGTCTTCCCCTCGAGCTCTTATAAGTCCAATGTTTGTGAGATAACGTTAGCTAAAGGGCTAGTCCAATGCTAGACCCAATAGGGCCGTCCCCCTCGCTAGTACATACTTGCATGCCCTCATTACATTTCATGCATTTTTCTTTTAGTATTTTCATATTTCTGCATGCTCCCCTAACCTTTCCCCCACACATTTAGGACCTTGCATTTCATTCTAGTTATTAGGGTCATTTGCTTGATTAGGTTAGGGAGTCACCCTTCTGGTAAGGGAAACGAGCGAATATGGCTACATATAGCCTTAGCACGCTAGTTTTTCCTTTCTAACCAAAAGGCAAATCAAAAGTCACGATCTAGGGTCTCCCCGTACCCGATATGCTTGCATCCCTCTAAGGCTCATGCATTTCGAAGGCACCTTACTCTCCCACTTGCACACATGAACTTTTATATACTCACTTGCACACTTACACTTCATACTCTCCCTCACTTGCACACGTGCACTTTTACACCTCTGCACTTCACACACCCATTTGCACTTGTACTTTGCGCACTTTGCACCTAGCACTCATTTTTACACTCAAATACATTTTCGCACACTTTCATTTTTTTTCTCATTATTGTTTTGAACATCCATTTGCATTTATTCGTGACCTCTTTGAGGGTTCGTCTTTTGGTTATCACAATTCATATGATTAGGACCAATCGGGCCTCAAAAGAGACATTTTGGTTCCTTTCGAACCACTCATTAGCTTTAGGATTGCATTCATGTTAGACGCATCCAAAATGCAATACATCTTTTGGGTAAAATAAGGAAACTTATAACTAAATCACGCAACTAGCTTAGACTAGGGTAAAAGGGTACCTTAGACTTCGTTTTTGCCTTCCCTTTTATCAACCGTGACCCCCGAACTCGTTTTCTTTGATTTCGAAGACTAGGAGTCATCTAAAAAGGTTTTTTACTTCATTTTTTTTCAAAAACTACTTTTCGGGTGACTTGGTACACCTCAACCCAATACCAAGTGGCGACTCTTACTTTTTTATTTAAGAACCTTTTTAGATTAACATTTTGGCCAAACCATCGCATCCAAAAGTCTCATGGCCTTTTTCTTTTATCTTTCACATTTCACACACTTCACATATTTCAAACACACTACACACATCATGACTTCAAATTCCACTTTTTCTTTATTTTCTCAAAAAATGGGGCGCGATAGATTGATGATGTATAATGTGGAATAATTTCGTTTAAATTTCTGTTCGGGTCAGTCCCGTTTAAATTTTCGGTTCGGGTCAGTTCCGTTTAAATTTCTGTTCGCGTCAGTCCCGTTTAAATTTCCTATTCGGGTCAGTCCCGTTTTAATTTTCTTGTTCGGGTCAGTCCCATTTTAAGTTGCTCGTTTGGGTTAGTTCCATTTTAAACTTTTTTGATAAAGGGGTTAGTCCTCAGTCATTCGAATAGTTTGCAGCAGAATAACCACAGGTAAGTATTTGGTATCTACGTCTTTGTCTCGAGTTTCTTCGAAACTCAGACAAAAAGGGGCAAACTGTAGACACCAAATTTTTTATTTTAAAGTTTATTTATTTAATTAATTTAATTTTAGCTTTATTTGTTTCAATTTTAGGTTTATTTTATTTTATTATTTATTTTTGCCTTCATACTAAATTTCAGGAAAAGAAAAAAGAAGAAAAGAGGAAAAGAAAAAAAAACAAAAATAAAAATGACGAGGGGCATGCATTGGGACAAATGCCCCTTTGTGTTTTGGACAACACAACACCTAAAAGATTAGGTGTCTAGACACTTGGTGGGTTGGAAAATTTTTTGAGAAACAAAAATAAAAAAAAAAGGATTTGGACAGAAGGGAAAAGGGCACGAAAAAGAAAAAGGCAACGGCAGCTAGAGAGGAGTAGGGTGAGAAAAAAAACAGAAGAAAACTGAGGGCGGCTAGGGTTCTTGGCAAAAAAGCTTCGGAAAAGTATGGGAAAAGAAAAGGAGGAAAAACTCATGTTTACACGATTCTCAAAGGAAAACGGATCAAATGATGGTGGCATTTTCTTTGTTCTTTCTCTTTTGCAGAAAAATTGCATGCACAGATGAAAGCAATCACACCTCGCACTGGAATCAGTGTCAGAAAGAGTTCTCCAGTGAACAAAGACGGATCGAAAATGTTGCAAGCAAATTTGATCAAAGGGTACAACTACATGGCAATGCAAAATCAACCATCGGCTCAGAGGCAAAAACTTAACCTCTACTGAAAAATTTTTGGGCTATTTTCAGGTAAGTATACTAGAATTTTTCGATTTTAAATTTCCTATTTCGGGTTAGTCCCGATTTCAAATTTTCCGTTCGGGTCGTCCCAATTTTAAATTTTCTATTCGGGTCAGTCCCGATTTGAAATTTTCTGTTTCGGGTCAGTCCCGATTTTAAATTTCCTGTTCAGGTCAGTCCCAATTTTAAATTTCCTGTTCGGGTGAGTTCCGATTTTAAATTTCCTGTTCGGGTCAGTCCCGATTTTAAATTTTCTGTTTCGGATCAGTCCCGATTTTAAATTTCCTATTCGGGTCAGTCCCGATTTTAAATTTTCCGTTTTAATTTCTTATTTGAGTCAGTTCCATTTTAAAATTTTGTCAAAGGGGTCAGTCCCCATTTCTAAAGTGTCAGTCATTCAAATAGTTTGCAGCAGAAAAATCACATGTAAGTATTTGGTGTCTACGTCTTTGTCTCGAGTTTCTTTAAAACTCAGACAAAAAGGGGCAAACTGTAGACACCAAGTTTTTTATTTTTAATTTTATTTATTTAATTAATTTAATTTTACATTTATTTGTTTCAATTTTAGGTTTTTATTTTATTTTATTTTAATTGATTTAAAAGTATTTTTTTACATACTAAATTTCAGAAAAAAGAGAAAAAGCAAAAAGCAAAAAATGACAAGTGGAGGGGACATGCATGGGGACAAGTGCCCCTTTGGGTATTAGACAACAAAGCACCTAAGGGGTTAGCTGTTAGAGACACTTGAAGGGCCAAGATTTTGTGGAATGGAACAAAAATCAAAGAATCAAAATGGAAAAGATGGGATGGGCCGGTGAAAAAAAATAACAACGGGACAGCTAAAAAGGGCTGGAGCATGAAAAACGAAAAACAGAGGGAATAGAGTGGCGGCTAAGTTTTTGGGGGGGAGTTTCATGAAGGGAGGACGGCTATAGAGAGCAAAGGACGGCCGAGAGAAAAATTGGGCGCAAGGGGAGAGCTTTGGAAAAGATCCGAAAAGAACTAAACAAAAAGGAAAAGCTAGAGTGGCGGCGGACAAGAGAAAGGAGAAACTAAGCAAGAAACTGAGCTGACTCCACCACCATCACCTGTGGCTGTTCTCCGAGTGAAACCACTGCTCAACGGAATCAGAAAGCTCACTGTAAGATTTCTTCTAGCCTTTTTCCTGGAGATAATTTCTTTTTGATAAATTATGACGCCGTGAGAATTGTGGGTTTGTTTGGTGTTTGATAAGTATGTGTTGCTGTTGGTTTGAGCTTGTGAATATGGCCGAGAATTGAAGGGTCGTTTTTTGCATTGGTTCATGGTATACTGCCCAAAGATGGTGCCTTTCTACATTAGATTTTCTTGGTCATGTGTTTGGGCAGTGATTCATGAGGGTTGTGTGGAGTCCAATGAGTGTCAAGTCATTGTTTACTTGCTGCAATTTTTGTCCATTTCGACATGGGGTAGGTTGCATGTGATATTTTGGCTGTCAAAGTTTTCCATTCCAGATTTGCATGCTCAATGATCGTTGTTTGGGTGACTTGTAGTTTAGTTTAATTGTTTGGAATGAGTCTAGTGAAGCCCTGTGTATGCGAGATGAGTTATGACTAGTTTTGATTGTTCGTTTGAAGCCCTTTTACTTGCATTTTCATTGCCAAAGCTGTGTTTATAACCTTCTTGATGGAAATCATGGACATAAGTCATTGGTTTCCTTTCATGCGCATTTTTTGATTCACATTTTTGTTTTTCTGAAATTTGGGTTGAAGTTTGGCAAATGGTCAGGTCGTTTTTGCACTTTGGTGCTCCAAAAGCTCATAGGACGTTTCCCCTTTCCCGTGTTTCATGTTCTTGCTTTTTAGATACATTGAGTCATTCTCTGGTCATTGGTATGAGGAACCACAGGTTGCTGCAATAAGCTTGAAACAATCGACTTAATGCAGCAGCTTTTCTTTTTTTGAATGTTGAAGTTGGTAGTTGGTTTGATATCCTCGTTGTTGTTTGCTGTTTATTTGTGATAACATGAGCAATGTTTGTTTCAAGCTGTCCCTTGCGTGTTAATACTATATCTTCATGATGAGTTCAGGTTTTGGTTCAAGATTGGGCTGCTTTCTTGAATGTTGTAGCTAAACGTTCTCAAACAAAGTAATCAGGTTTTTTGCTGCATTTTGGTTGTTGTTCTTGCTTTCTTGCACCTAGAACATTTTCGTTTGGGATAGTTAAGGGAAGATAACCATGCTTGAACATCGATCAATGGGTGAGTGAATATGTGTGTGAGTTTGGTGGATAAATGGTGAGTCTAATGTAATGTTTCGGCATTTAATCTAAGCGAGCTTGAAGCTGCAAAATTCGCAGCAAAACAAAAAGCCATTGTATTTTCTGTGCTGTTTTCTTTTCCATGGCTGCTCAATGAATCTTTACACTTAAATTGCATGTTTAATCTGATGTTGAAGGGAAGAAATGGAAGGTTTGGTGCTAAGTTTGTGTGTTTGGGTCTAAAAAAAAAACACTTGAATCATGTTTGAATAAATGCTGGAAAAATAAACATCCAGGTTGCCGAACCATGTTTGCATGTTTTTCCAGAATTTCGCATGATATCTTTCTGTTTCTTGCTTGTTTTGGATGGTGGTGATTATGTAGTTTGTGGCTCAGTTTAAAGCCGTGTGTTCGGGCTTGAAATCTGCATTTGAAAACAAGGTGCGGCAGGTTTTTGTTTTGGTTGTTGAAGCTTAATTGAAAGTGTTATAGAAGTTTGTTTTCCTTCATGGATTGCATGGGTTGCATGAAAAGCTTCCAATCATTGCATTCCAACCCCTTGCTTTTTGTCTAATTGTACTATGGCCCAAACAATTGGACAAATCAGTCAATTTGACCCCCTCAAATTTCTTTAGTTTTTGCAATCAAGCTATTACTTGTTTTAATTTTACATGGGTTGTTCACCTTCCCTTAAACACCTTGAATTGATTCAATTTCATGCTTGTTTCCATTTCATGTGATTATTTCTTGATTAAAGTGATACCTTGACCTTTTCTTTGATTTTGGAGGGTAAATAAGTAATTTCACTCCACTAGGGCCCAAACTCAAGGGAGGTACACCCTATCCCTTATTTCTCACTTTATTTGACCTTACGTGCCCTACGTGACTTTATGTGTTTAGTTGCATGCCTTTTGAATGTTTTATTTTATTTATTTATTTATTCGCTTACTTGTTTCAATTTTATTAATTTATTTTAATTTAATTTGTAATTATTTGGGGAGGGCAATTAAACGCCACAATTGTAATAGTTAGGTATTTCTTTTAATTAATTATTTATTTATTTCCCCTCTTAGATTGTAGTAGGGCCTCTCCAAGTGTAATAGATAGGGCTTATGTGCTATGTGCTTGTATGTGCTATGTGTTTAATCGCTTTCCTAGGCCCCTGCATCTAGATAAGCATGCTTATGTGCTACGTGCTATGTGAAACTATGTGCTTTACATGTCTATTCGCTTTTAGTATTATATCTGATTATGTGGATGAGATGCACGTTACCGTGACTAGTCCAATGCTAGTCATGGTCTTCCCCTCGAGCTCTTACAAGTCTAATGCTTGTTAGAAAACATTAGTAAAGGGCTAGTCCAATGCTAGACCCAATAGGACTGTCCCTCGCTAGTACATACTCGCATGCCTTCAGTACATTTCATTCATTTTTCATTTTAGTATTTCTCATTTTTGCATGCTCCCCTAACCTTTCCCTTACATATTTAGGGCTGCATTCTCATTTTAAACTAGCTCATTTGATTGCATAGGTTAGGGAGTTACCCTTTTGGTAAGGGAAATAGACGAGTATGGCTACACATAGCCTTAGCACGCTTGTTTCCTTTCTAACCAAAAGGCAAATCAAAAGTCACGATTTAGGGTCTCCCCGTACCCGTTTTACTTGCATTCCTTTAGGGCTTATGCATTTCTAAAGCACATCACTTGGCACTTTCCCTTTACACATTTTCACTATCACTTTGCCTCACCATCACTTTGCACTATCACTTTACTCTACTATCATTTCACACACTCTCACTTCATACGTTCTAACTCTTCACAATACCACTTTATCCATTCTATCCTTTTGCACACTCTCACATTTACATTTTACTCCCTCATTTGCACACCTGCACCTTACACTCTCCCTCATTTGCACACGTGCACTTTTACATACTCATTTGCACCCTTGCACTTTACACACCCACTTGCACACTTATATTTTGCACACTTACTTTGCACACTTGCACTTTGTACACTTGCACTTAGCATTCATTTTTTACACTCAAAAACATTTTTGCACACTCTCGTTTTTCTCATTTTTACTCGAGCATTCATTTGCATTTATTCGTGACCTCTTTGAGGATTCACCATTGGCTATCACAATTCATGTGATTAGGACCAATCAAGCCTCAAAAGAGACAATTTGTCCCATTCGAACCAATCATTAGATTTAGATTTGCATTCATATTAGACGCATCCAAATGCAATACATCTTTTGGTTAGAAATTAGGAAAAATTATAACTAAATCACGCAACTAACTTAGACTAGGGTAGAAAGGTGCCTTAGACTTTGTCTTTGCCTTCTCTTTTATCAACCGTGACCGAACTCGTCTCTGATTTTCGTAGGCTATGAGTCATCTAAAAAAGTTTTTACTTCACTTTTTCAAAACTACTTTTTGGGTGACTTGGTACACCCCAACTCAATACCAAGTGGCGACTCCTACTTTTCCGTTTAAAAACCTTTTTAGATTATTATTTTGGCCAAACCGTCGTATTTAAAAGTCCTATGGCATTTTTCTTTATTTCTCACATTCACACACTTCACATATTTCACACACACTACACATTATGATTTCAAAACGACATATTTCCGATTTTCCAAAAAATGGGGCGCGACAGATTGGCAACTCCACTGTCGCGCCCTATTTTTTGGAAAAAATCAAAAGAGAAAAATAAAGTCGTTTGGAAATCATGATGTATAATGTGTGAAATATGTGAAGTGTGTGAATGTGAGAAATAAAGAAAAAGGCCATGGGACTTTTAAATGCGACGGTTTGGCCCAAAATAATAATATAAAAGGTTTTTAAATGAAAAAATAAGAGTCGCCACTTGGTATTGAGTTGGGGTGTACCAAATCACCCAAAAAGTTGTTTTTGAAAAAGTAAAGTAAAAACCTTTTTAGATGACTCCTTATCTACGAAAATCAAAGAGACGAGTTCGGGGGTCACAGTTGATAAAAGGGAAGGCAAAGAAAAAGTTTAAGACACCCTTTTACCCTAGCCTAAACTAGTTCCGTGATTTAGTCATAATTTTTCTTAATTTCTAACCAAAAGATATATTGCATTTGGATGTGTCTAATATAAATGCAAACCTAAATCTAATGATTGGTTCGGATGGGCAAAATGTCTCTTTTGAGACTCGATTGATCCTAATCATATGAATTGTGACAGCCATTGGTGAACCCTCAAAGAGGTCACGAATAAATGCAAATGAATGCTCGAGTAATAATGGGAACAAATGAGAGTGTGAAAATGTCTTTGAGTGTAAAAACGAGTGCCAAGTGCAAATGTGCAAAGTGCAAGTGTGAAAATTGGTGTGTAAAGTGCAAAGGGTGCAAATGAGCATGTAAAGTGTAAATGTTCAGATGTAGAGTAAAGTGATAGTGTGCAAAATGATGAAGTGGATAACGTGATAGTGTGCAAAGTGAGAATGTATAAAGTGAGTGTGTGGAGTGATAGTGGGGTGAGTGGTAATATGCAAAGTGATAATGTGAAAAAATGTAAAGTGGGAGTACGAATGATAATGTGCCTTAGAACTGCATGAGCCCTAGAGGAATGCAAGCAAGACGGGTACGGGGAGACCCTATATCGTAACTTTTGATTTGCCTTTTGGTTAGAAAGAAAACAAGCGTGCTAAGGCTATGTGTAGCCATACTCGTCTGCTTCCCTTACCAAAAGAGTAACTCCCTAACCTATGCAAACAAATGAGCTAGTCTAAAATGAGAATGCAGCCCTAAATGTGTAAGGGAAAGGTTAGGGGAGCATACAGACATGAGAAATACTAAAATGAAAATGAAGTTGTAGTGAGGCATGCAGATTTGACACTAGCGGAAAAGGGACGGTCCTATTGGGTCTAGCATTGGACTAACCCTTAACTAACGTTCTCTCACGAGCATTGGATTTGTAAGAGCTCGAGGGGAAGACCATGACTAGCATTGGACTAGCCACGGTAACGTGCATTCCATCCACATAATCAGATATAATACTAAAAGCAAATAGACATGCAAAACACATGGTTTCATCTAGCACGTAGCACATAAGCATGCTTATCTAGATGCAAGACCCTAGGAAAGCGAGTAACACATAACACATAGGCATGCATAAGCATATAGCAAAATGAAGCAAATAAACCCCTAGCTATTACACTTGGGAGGCCCTACTACAATTTAAGGGGGAAAGAAATAAATAAAATAATATCCTAACTATTACAACTTTGGCATTTAAGTGCCTTTCAAATGATCAAAATTGAACTAAAAATGAATATACAAAAACTAAAGCTAATTAAGCGAATAAATAAATAAATGAAATAACTAATAAAAATAATGAAATATCATTCAAGAGACATGCAATTAAACACGTAAAGTCACATAGGGCACGTATAGGGCTGCAAACGAGTCGAGTCGAGTCGAGTTTTGAGCTAATCGAGCCGAGCCTCGATTAAATTTTACCAAACTCGAGCTCGAGCTCGAGCTCGACGAGCTGGCAATTTTTGAGCTCGAGCTCGACTCGAATCAAGTCGAGCCGAGCTCGAGCTCGAGCTCGAGTTCGAAAAAAATTAAAAAAAATTATTTTATTTTTTTAAAAAATAAATAAAATAATATTTTTTTCTGAATAAATAATAAAATATTAAGGATATATACGTAATTTCACTATAAAAATAAAAAATAAAAAATATATATATAATATACGTAATTTTATTATTAAATAAAAATAAAAATAAAAAATATATATATATACTCAAGCTCGCGAGCCGGCTCGCGAGCTAACGAGCTTAATATTCTGAGCTCGAGTTCAAGCTCGAATTTGACTCGAGCTGGCTCGAGCTCGACTCGAGCTTGACTCGAGCCGCTCGCGAGCGGCTCGATTCGTTTGCAGCCCTAGGCACGTAGGGTCAAATAGAGTAAGAAAAAAAATAAGGGATAGGGTGTACCTCCCTGGGGTTGGAGCCCTAATGGAGTAAAATTACTTATTTACCCTCCAAAAACAAAGAAAGGGTCAAGGCATTGCTTTAATTGAGAAATAAATCACAAAAGATAAAAATAAACATGAAATTGAATCAATTAAATCATGCAAGGAACCCACATTTAAGAAGTTAAACGAAGAAAGGACTTAATTGCGAAAATTAACAAAGTTTCGGGATCAAAATTAAAGAAAAATAAAGTTTAGGGGGCCATTTGCAATTAAAGCAGGAACCTATCTGAAAGAAATTAAAAGTTTTTAGGGCCATAATGAAATGAATAGAAAATTGAGGGACTGGAATGAAAAATCGTCACCAGACTTTTTGGCAAAGCAGGCCATTGAGCTATTTTCTGTTTTCTTGGGCTAAAGCCTCCCAAACCCAACTGAAAATCCAAAGCCAAAAGAGCGGGTTAGTATATTATTTTGGCCCAAAATTAGCCAACCAAGCAGATGGGCCTTGACCCTCTAGCCCAAGCCAAAGAACCCAAATAAATAAGCTACAACTCATTAGCCAAACCCCACCAAGCAAACCTTTAACCCCAAACTACCCAATTCACAATAACCTAATGAGATAATAAATTTACTAAAACAAATTAAGGTTCAATTGTACTCCAAATCACAGAAAGAACATGTTTAGAAATACCCTTAAAATATGAAGAGAAAATGAACACTCAATAGGGATGTGAATGGTTTAATTACAGAAGATTCTGGACTATAGTGCAATTAGACAAAAGTTGGGGGGTTGAAATAAAAAGATTAGAAATTATCCATGCATCTTCTTCTTCGTGGCTTTCTGCAGCTTTCATAGACCCAACAATAAACATGCCAATATGGTTGCCATCAGTTTAGTTCAACTTCAGCTTTAGCCACTCTCAAAAGAAAGTAAAACTCACATGAACTCCTTTTCATACAATCTCATGTCATTAAGTCGAATTCATTCAAAAGGAATACTAAGAAAAAGAAACAGAAAAGATGCAAAGCAAACCCGTCAGTATCTTTCAAAAAACTTTGCGTTCTTCTGTGAAAATCAACTATTTTTGTTCAGGCAAACATTGAGCTGGCCAAGTATTCACTTTTCTCACATGCAAAACGCAAGTCAATCATCCTTCAAACAGAATTTTTAGCCGGGCATTTTATCAAACAGGTAAGGGACATTAAAGACTTCATCGGCTCTTTGTTTCATTGGAACTATAATCGGCCCCAAAATTATCAGAACAAAAAGGACTTCGGTCCAATTGACACAGAAAGCATGTACAATCCAAAATCATGAACAATTAATTGGAAAAGTGCAATAAATAAAGGCCCGGCAAACTGCTTTGAGAGCTTGATCAGAACTGAAAAATTTTTTAAAGAAAAAGGACAACTTACAGCACTTTTGTTTGAGAGGCGGCGACGATGGATTCCGGTGGGATGGTGGCGGTTTCCCGCGAGCGGCGGTGGCTTCGGTGGTTCTTCAGACGAATCTTCCCTCTATGTTTTTTTTTCCACAACTTGGTTCCTCTATTTCTTGTCGCAGCTTGGCTTCGGTTTCTTGCTGCAGCTTTCTTTCCTCGCCGAAGTATCCTCCTTTCCTCTGTTTTTTGCTTTGCTCCATTTCTTTTCCTCTGTTTTCTTGCTTTGTTCCCCTTTCAATCCGTCCTCCGGATTTTCCTTTTGCTTGCCCGTCAGTTTTCTCTCTTGCTAATCCTAGTCCGCCGCCATAGCTTCCTTCTATTTTCCTTTTAGCCGACCTCCTGCCTCTGTTTTTCCCCCCGAAGTTCCCCTTTTCTTTTTGGTTCTTGCAGCTCCCCTCTCTTCTTTGTCCGAAGACCCCCCTTTTGCCGTTTTCCTCTTGCCCGGTCACTTTTCTTTTGCTCTCTTTTTCCTCCTCAACCGCCAACCCCCAGCTCTCCATCAGACTCTCTCTCTCTTGTTCTTGCCTCTCCCTTTTTGTTATTTCTTTTTTCTTTAAATCTTGGGCCTCCAAGTGTCTAACACCTAATCCCTTAGGTGTTGTGTTGTCCAAACACAAAGGGACACTTGTCCCAATGCATGCCCCCCACTTGTCATTTTTACTTTTTTTTTCTGAAATTTAGTAGATAAAACAAATGCTTTTAACCTTAAATAAAATAAAATAAAATAAAACTTAAAATTGAAACAAATAAAGCTAAAATTAAATTAATTAAATAAATAAACTTTAAAATCAAAAATTTGGTGTCTACATTAAGATATTTTTGCATTCAATTTCTAAAAAAGAAAATTCTCACAAAAATTCAAAAAATTTGTTTTTAATCCTCTTAGATTCAATTTCTTCAAAATAAATGAAAATTTTGCAATTCAATTGCATTTAGAAATTAACATTCTTGTTTACCTAAATTGATTTTGAAAAACAAAAATATAATAAATAAATAAAAATAATAATATAGGTGGGGGACTTGCATGGTAGACAAGTGTGTTAGGGAAGCATTAGGCAAGTGTATTAGGGGAGCTTTAGACAAGTGTCCCTACTCTTTGATTAGTAGGATAACACTTGTTGATTTGAGAATTTTTGGAAAGAAACCAAGGAAAAAGTAAAAAAAATAAGCTACGGGCAACTGGAGGAAGGAGGAAGGAAACCAAGCAAGAAAAGACTACGGGGAACAAGGGGGGAACAAAGGAATCCGAGAGAGGGTTTTGAGAAAAAGGAAAAGGGAACCGAGGGAAAGAAAAAAGAGAGGGTTAAGGAGGGGAAAAGATAGAGAGGAACCAAGAGTGAGAGATAGAGGGAGGGTGGCTGAGCAAGCAAGGAAGAGGAAAACAAGAACAAGGGAGGATCTGGGGCGATCAAACAAAGAAAAAACCAGAAAGAGAAGGAGAGGAGCTTCGGGGGGCAAACAGGAAACTGAAAAAGGGAGAAGAGAAACGAAGCAAAGGAGAAATACTCCTCAAATTCTGGTGGATTCCAGTCATCTTTGTGCGGATTCCTATCAAGGATTCAATTCCAAAAGCAGCAAAACAAGTAACCCTCAACCTTTTTCTTGTTCATTTCAATTCATTTTATGATTTGGGTCTGTTTTCTTGAAGATCTAGGGTTTGAGGTTTCAGTAAGTATTCATGTCACTCTGTTGCGTTGCTTTGTTGAACCATGTGGGAATATCTAAGTTAAACGTATCCAGTTTTATGTTACTTTGCATGAACACCTCTAGGCTGAATAAGGAAGAAATGAAACTACATAAAAATTGTTGCAGCAGTGCGGACAGATCTTTGTTTTCTTTGGTT
This sequence comes from Coffea canephora, assembly GCA_036785865.1. NCBI lineage: Eukaryota > Viridiplantae > Streptophyta > Magnoliopsida > Gentianales > Rubiaceae > Coffea > Coffea canephora. The sequence continues at coordinate 6,314,968 of CM071917.1, read as the reverse complement.
GCTGAAGTTTTGGCTTGTTTGACGTTTCTTGGTTGGCGTGCTGTTTGACTGGGATGCCATGAACATGTTTGCCACAAGTTGAAGTGCTGATTTGCAATGTAGTTCAGACTGCAATATGGCAAGTCTGTTGCAGCCATGCCAATTCGCATTTCGGAAAACTTTAGCTTGCTCCAACTGAAGTTTGTGATCATGTTCAGTCGCATTGTTCTATATCTGTATATCCTTGCTTTTTCCCTCTTACTCTAAATCCAGTGTTTTCCCTCTTACTCTAATGATTGGAGTAATTTTCCTTGCAAAAGGTTTTCTTTAAACCAGAATTTCAAAAGGAGCTTGAGTTTTTGCAGTTTCCCTGTTCTTTCTCCTGCGTTTTGTCATGCTCTCACTCTAAGTCTTGTGGTTCAATATCAAAGCTGTGTTTAGAATTTTCTTGTTGGAAACTTACGGACAAAAGCCATTAGCTTTCTTTCATGCGTGAAACTAAAGGGATGAGAATCATGAGTTTGGTGTTTTATCGTTTGGTGCATTTCTCTGGTTCGGGTCTTAGGCTGTTTTCTTTTTTGAAGATTTGGGTCGAAGTTTAGCAAATGTTCAGGTCACTTTGTTGCATTTTATGTCCAGAAGCTTGTTGGACCTTTTCTCTCTCCCTCATCTCAAGTTCTCGCATTTCGTGGTTGAATAAGTTAGGATTTGCTTGAGTCACTTTGCATGAATATGTTTCGGCTGAATAAGAACAAGTTGCAGAAAGAATGGTGGCTAGGAAATTGCAGAAGCATAAGCTTATTCGAATCTTTGCATGGGAATTTTAAGAAAATTGCATTTTAACCCCTAGTTTTCTAAGTAATGCTATTATAGCCTAGAAAATTGGAAAAGCTAATCATTTCTGCCCTTTTAAATGTTATTTTTCTTTGACATGTTTATGTGACTTTTTTGATAGATTATTGGCGAATTTTAGGATGAATTTTGAAGTTTAACAATTTTTGATAAGTTTATAGTTTAATTTGAATTTTTGTAAAAATAGTTAAAATTTGAGTAATATTTTTTGTTTGGGGTTTGATGAGAGGGTTTTGTTTTAGTTTTGTGAATTTTAGCATTTAGTTTTGATAGGCTTTATCTTAAGTCCTTAATTTAATTTAATTTTTTAATTTAGACCCTCAATATTTGTAATAATAATGATTTGACCCCTCAAACTTTTTAATTCTTTTAATTAGGTCTATGCTTGTTTTAATTTGTTGAATATGAGTTGTTTACTTTCATTTGAATGCTTTGATTGATTCAATTTCATGTTTATTTCCATATCTTATGATTATTTGCTAATCAAAGTGATGCCTTGAACTTTTTCTTTGTTTTGGACGGTAAATAAGAAAATTTTCATTTCTTTAGGTCACAATTCAAGGGAGGTACACTCTACTCCTTTGTTTCGATTTTACTTGATCTTATGTGCTACTATGTGATTTTATGTGTGAAATTGCATGCTTTTTGATTATTTCATTTATTTCTTTATTCACTTTTTTATTTTAATTTTGTATATTTATCTTAATTTAATTGGTCATTTGAGAGGCATTTAAATGTCAAGATGTAATAGTTAGGTATTTATTTTATTATTTATTTTATTACTTCCCTCTATAGATTGTAGTTAAGACCCTTTAATGTAATAGTTAGGTCTTTATTTGCTTTATTTGCTTTATGTGTTTTGCATGTTTGTGTGTTTACGTGTTATTCGCTTTCTTAGGGCCTTGCATCTAGATATCATGCTTATGTGCTTTGTGTTTTATTTGACTTATGTGTTTATTTGCTTTATTATATTTTATATAATTTATTTGATTATAATAAATGCATGTCATCACCACACAAGTCCAACGCTAGTTATGGCCCTTTTTCTTAACGCTAGTTGTGACCCTTTTTTTCGATTTCTCACTAGTCCAATGCTAGTGAGAATTTATAGATATGGGCTAGTCCAACGCTAAACCCTTAGGGATCATTCACGCGCTAGATTATATTTGTGTGACAATCACTACATTTTCATGCGCATTTTCTGCTTTTAGGATTTTTTTTCCATTTTGCATAACATTTCCCTTATATGTATATATCCCTTATCCCATATTCTCACTATATGTGTGACGCCCCTACTTCTCCCAAGGGCAAACCCAAGGGTATCCGCGGAATGCCTACCCAACTCTCGTCAGGACTCGATACGATTCCCGTTCAATCTTAATACAATAATAACTATTAATACTAGACGACGTAAGAAAAAAAGTCACTTCCATACATAGATATTCAATCTTACATTACAAGTTTCAAAATACATCCACTTTCCCAAAATAGACAACTTCCATAAGATGTCTAGACAAGTACATTCCAAATTTCAAGCCAAAAGAGCCATCAAGTAGGCTTTTCCATAATCCCTTCCAGTTCAACTCCTGTTAAGGAAAACAAATCTAACGGGATGAGCGGATGCTCGTGAGGCCAAGAAAACATGCAAAACACGTAGTTCAAATAAAATAATATTTGAACAAGAATGAAAGCTGTAACATTCAATAATTCACAATTAACAATAAATCACACTTGATAAGGATACAGGAGCTCTCAAGAGCTATTTTGCATTTGCTCGATCCGGAACCTCCACGAGTTGGCACTCCATCAATCAGGTAGGTTATAATCCGTAGAACTTCACTTACACGTTCCTCGTTCACCATTACTCCCCCTGCTCCGGGCCCGCACTTCTTTTATATAAGACGCTACTACTCGAGTATGCCAAGCGAGATCTCTCCAATAGATAAAGCTTATGCACTTTTCCCATGGCTCACCAAGCTTCTCGACCAAGCCCATGCCGGCTTGAATCCCAAGGTCGGCCGATAAGATTTGGGTGTCCCCCACTATTATCACTAGGAGTCTCGGAGATTCACTCCAAATGACATATGCAACCATAGCATAATTAACCATTGTAACACTTCACTTAATACACTTAACAATTCACTTCATGCAATTCAAATATACTTCATTTAAACTAGAACGAGTGCGATAAAATACACACTCGACCCAGCATATTCAAATGCTCAATCAATAAACAATTAAGCACGTAACAATTTTTCATACACTTGACACTCACAAAGTCAAAAATAAGAGTGAGTGAACGAGCAAGTAAGTTGTTAGGCATCCGCTTTGAGATTCTCTTGCAGATCTCCTTGAGCACCTGGACAATTAACAAGTATTCTCACTCACAACCATGTATTTATCAATAGAGAAGGTACACTCATTTAAACTAGTCAATACCTCAAACAAAGAACCTTAACCACTCAAAATAAAGGTTCAAAAGTGAGGATTTATTAACTCAAGAAAAACTGATTTCCTTCATGAAATCAAGTTTAAAATGGTCAATCAATATCAAAGGATAGGAAAGAGTTTCCAAAAACTCATTTCCCATCGAATAGGAAAATTTCAGTTTTGCACGCCAAACTTAGAAAAATCAGAACTTGCACTCAATAGGTTCAAAATTGGAAAACTTTATACCGTTGGAATCTTGGTTCAAAGTACTAAAAGTTCCTAGAGAATCTTTCCAAGATTCTAAACTGAAGACATTCAAATTTCAGCTCAAAGTTGCTGATATAAGCACACAAGACAGTTTCTATCATGTTTTTCGGTAAATTTTGGAACTTTGGCAAAATTCACAAAAAGTGAAATAGCCTCTGAAATTTGTAATACAATAAGAGTTCTAAACAAAGTTTCAAACATAACAAGCGGAACTAAATTCAGAGTTTTGGGTGCCAAAATATAGCAGCTCAAAGTTGGCCAAAATTGAAGACTGTTCGGTCAATTTTCCAGATTTGAAGAACAACTTTGGCACATCATTTGTATATCGAAATGGTTTTAGAATAATACCAAACTTGGTAAAATTAAACTCCCACATGATAGCTATTCCTCTATCAAATTTTATGTAAAAACTCATATGGGAAGGTAGTTAACAAAACTACCAAAGTTCAAGAAATTTCCAAGATAAATCTGTCTTCTTGCTTTCTTTCCCTTTTTCAAACACTTTGCACCATGAAATCAGTCTCATTTTGGTTCATTTGTGAAACCAAGGTCCAAGAAACATTTCATAAACAATTGGTAGTTGGTTGATATCAAAATTTCAAAATAAAACATCTCACAAACAACCAAACCTGTCGGCCAACCCAAAAGAAGGGTTTGCCAATTTTGTCACAGTTTGGAAATTGAACCATATCTCACTCTATACAACTTGGAACGAGAATGGTTGGTGGCGTTGGAAACTAGAATCATAAGGCTACATTTCATCAGAACAAATTATTTTCAAAATCAATTCATAAGTGAGAGAAAATAGAGTCACAAAATGCAGCTTCTACCTTTCTCTCGGATAAGCCAACAGAACAGGGCAGCAATTTTGTTGACTCACTACGGCTCACTCATTTCGAACTAGAAAGTGAATTTTATACCGTTGGAAAGCAATAAATGTCTAGTTTCAAATGCCATAAACAGCACTCGATTTTGATGTCTGTACAAAGAGATATGTTTGTTCAAAGAGACACTTTTCAAGCTGCCAAAACACATTTCCAGATTTCTTTACATTTTGAAATTTCAAGTTTTACTCAACCTTCAAATGATTTTTGATAGAAACTTTCTACACACCATATACGACATATATATATTAGTTTCATAGTCATTTGAGCATAAAAAAATTCCAAGTAAAGGCACAGCAATAAAAGGACAGATTTCGGCCAGCATTCCTACGCAATTTCCTTCGATCTTTCCTTCAATTTCTAATCTTAACACTCATCACCAACACACTAACACACATTAAAACATCATGGCAGTCCTATATAACCAAGGTGGGAATCATAGAACCTATTTCAACCAATCCAATCCAAATAACAACAACAACAAGGAAGCTACAAGTTTTATAGCCAAGAATGAAACTCTTTAGAACCAAAGAAATGAAAGATTGGATGAGTTGAGGTATATACCTCTTGAACTCTTGAAGAACCAGAAATTTTGATCACAAAAGCTCCAAGAAAACCGCCAAGATTAAGCCTTTCACCAAGCTAGAGTTGCTCTCCAAGTGATATGTGAGTTGTGTGGAAAATTTGTGGTGAAATGGAAGCAAAAATGGTAGTGAAATGGAAAGAGCTCTTCTTCTTCTTCCTTGGAGTGTTTGGCTGGCTATGGAAGGTAAAGAGAGAGAGTGTGGCTGATGAATGAAGCTTCCTTTGGAAGTTAAGGGTTTTGTGGTTACAATTTGTACAAAAGTCAACCATGAATAGTGTTCACACGCGCGCATTTCGTATCCGTTTTCTCTCGGGTTTGTTTCACTTGTGTACTAAACCTCTAATGTAATTCCTTTAACACTATAATTATTCACCCTTAGTAGTCTAAAATAAATTTCTTAAATCTCCATTGGGTCAATTTGACGCAAAAAACTCGAACTTCCGATTCGCGCGTGATAAAGCGAAACTTAAAAGAAATTCTTGTAACGATAATATAAGTAACTAATACTAGGGTAAATAATCATAAAAATAACTATTTTAGAAATAAAAACATGAGTCCTCACACGAGTCCAGTATTAATTCCTCAAATCTCCAATTAATTTATATCGGTGCGTCTTTCGAAAAACTATCGACTCGCGAGCGGTATAAGCTTAATTTTAACTCACTCACATCTAATCTCTCAATTAACTTTTCTTAGTCTACTATTGATTATTCTTAATTCTCCAAGATTATTGCACTCTCGAATTGAATTTTGTCTCGAAAAATGTGTACTCGTTATTCCTTACTAAACGAGCCTCCGAAAAATAAATTTTGCTAACGAAACGTTTTAAAAATATGAGTAAGGCATTGTTCCATGTAAATGGATGTAAAATGGTTGAATTAAATTATTCGGAGAAAACGAGTGAATAAACAATTAAATAAATCGGTAAAATAAGATAAAATAAGAAAATTTTCGGGTCCTTACAATATGTATATCCCCTATCCCATATTTCCCCTATATGTATATTCCTTACCCCTATGTGTGAAACATGACCTGCATTTCATTTAAGAAAATTAAAACTAGGTTAAATAATTTGTTTGATTACATAGGAGAAATACCCCTCGAATTTGGAATATGGATGAATGTGGTTTTTTAGTTTTAGCACACTATTATTCTCTCTATTAAAGGGAAAATTAAAGTCACGAATTTTTAGCCCCCGCACCCGTTATGATGCATTCTTTTAGGTCAGGTATATTTGTATAATTATTATTTTCTTTTCTTTCCTTCGAATCTCATATTTTTGCATTTTCACGACTTCTTCAAAGAGTCAACTTGGGCATCACAATTAATGTGATTTACACCAATTAAGTTTTGAAGAGATATTCCGACCCCCGATATCCTCCTAGGGTTAGGTTTTTGCATCCATATAGTGACATCCAAATGTGATAAATTCTTAGGTTAAAATAAGAAAATTTTTGACTAAATCACGCAACTAGCTCTAGGCTAGGTTGAAATGGTGCTTTGAATTTTATCCTTGCCTTTCCTTTCTTCAAACGTGACTCCCGAACATTTTTCTCTGATTTTCGAAGATTTGGAGTCTTTTAAAAAGAGTTTTTTCTACTTTTTCTTTAAAAACTCATTTTAGGTGATTTGACACACCTTAACTCTATGCCAAGTGGCGATTCCTATTTTTTGTTAAAAATCCTTTTTAAACATTATTTTGGGCCAAAATCGTCGCACTTTCTAGTCCTGTAGACACCAAATTTTTAGCATAATTTCATTTACTATTTAATTCTTAGTTTTTATTTGTCGTGTTAAGTTTTATTCACTTTTTAGTTTTTAATTTTTAATTTTTATTTTATTATTTTTATTTTTTATTTTAAATTTTCTTGCATAAAATTTCTCGAAAAAAGAAAAAAAGATGGAAAAAGAAGGAAAAATCATTCAAAAATATGCTTTAATCGTTTTAATATAATGTTTTCTCGAAAAAAAAAAGAGAAAGAAGAAAAAGAGAAAAACGAGAAAAACGATGAAAATGGAAAATGAAAAATGGAATATTGCAATTTTGCTGTTTATTATTTCTAGTTTATTCATTTTTATCCGATGTTAATTAAATTGTTGGTTTTCATTTAATTTTATTATCATTTTGTTAAATTACTTCAAAAAGAAAAAAAGGGAAAAGAAGGAAAAAAGAAAGAAAATTAGCATTTTGTTAGCATTTCTGCATTTATTTTTTATTTTTTATCATTTATTATTAGGTAATTAGTTATCTATATTAATTAGTTATTTAAAAAAAAAAAAAAAAGAAAATATGTCGCGGCATGCACGCTGCAATTTTTTGCAGCGTGCAAAGGATAGCCACGGATGCCCTTTGGAAGGCTGGATGTGAAGGCAAGGGTAAGCCTTCATCCTCACCATTCGGGAGAGGGTTTAGTGGCCTTGAGTTCCATATAAAATGCAAGAAGAAAACATCAGCCGCAAAGGGGAGAGTTTTAGAGAACGGCGGAAAGAAAAACTGAGCGACCGAAGGAGAGGTTTTAGAAGAGGACGGCTGGAAAATCTGGAGTGAGAAAGAGAGAGTGAGAGCAAGAGAGAAGGGATGGGCTGAATGAAAAGCGAAGAGGGAGATAGCTAAAGAAAAGAATAGAAAAGGAAGAGCTTTCGGGGTAAAGAAATCAAACAGAGAGGAAGACTGTTTTGTAGAGAGAAAGAAACAGAAAGCTGAAGGTTTGGACGGTGGAAAGAGTAAAAGAGAAAGCTTTAAGAGTCTGGGGAAGAGCAGCCGGAAGAGGAAGCCGCAACCAGGAGGGAGACCGAGAGAAACCCAAGCAGCGACTTCATCAGAATCTGCAACGGATTTCTTCATCGAACCCGAGCTGCAAATCCAAAGGTGAAACAGGTAGTCTTCAATCCTTGTTTTCGTTCATTCTTTTCATATGGAATCTGGTCTGTGTAACCAGAAATCTTAGGCTTTTACTTGCGTTTAGATGTTGAATCACTGAAGTAAAGTTTGATGTTTGGATGTATTGGGAGGCAGTTCATCGTTTTTCTTGCATCCATTTCCATTTCATCAATCAAAGTTGTTTCCTTGTTGATGTTTTCTGTGTCGGACATAGCCAGGGTTGATGGCACTTGTTTTTTTATTACCATTTTTGTTTCTAAAATCTGAAGTCAATTCGGTCTTTCCTTTTGCACTTCATTCGACAATCTGGTTTGGAAAATTATGGGAAATGTATAATTTATGGCTGGGTTTGAGGATAGGTCGTATAAAGTCTTGTTTTGTTTCGAAAAGATGGCTGTTTTCTTGAGTTTTGTGGGCTGCATATGTCCTGAATTCCATTGTTAGATTATGAAAAGAAAATAGTGGCTGGAAAATGGATTTTACCTGCTGAATGCGTTTATCGCATGATTTGTGTTGACTGGAGTCTTGCGGAAGTAGTGGGTATAATTGCATTTCCATCTGAATTCATGTTCACGTCTGTTTTCTTGCCTGTTTGAAGGCTGGAAATTACAGAAATTTCTGGAGTTTGCTAGCAGATTTGAGTGCAGAAAGTTTACTTTTTTCGTAATTTGCATGAAGTTGGCTGCAACAAGCTGAAATCCTTTGGTTTGTTGCAGCAACATGGGTCAAATTTTTGTTGTTTTTTTTTCGCTGGTTTGAATCTTGGAGTTTACGATTTCATTTGGATTTTTGGCTAAGTGCATCTTGGACATGTCGGCTGTAAGTTACATTTTCTCTGTTGAGAATTGCATTTCCTGCCATAGTAGTGAACCAAATCTGGAAAATTGCAGCAAGCTTTGATTGCAGAATGTTTCTTTGTTGCCTTGCATGAACTCCTTTATGAATTAACATAGTTTCCTTATATGACTTTGTTTGCTTGGATTATGGTAGTTGTGCAGTTGTTAGTTAGTTCAAAGCTTGGAAGATTGATTAAGAAATTTTCTAATCTATTCTTGCTTGCCGAGACTTCAAAGCTTAGGAAGCAAATTGAAGAAAGCTTGCTGCACTCTTTCTTCTTTTGCTGTTTTGGTCTTCATTCTATTCTTGATGATCAGCTCCATCTTTTTGATTCAATCATGCAATGAAGTTGTATGTTTAGTTGATGATGGATAGGTTGAATCTTGGTATGAATAAATCTGTTTGCATGATTGAAATGAAAAGAAAAGCTGCGGTTGAGAAACTTGCAGCAAACTTGAAAACAAAAGAAAGCATGCTTCATTTTTAGTTGCAGAAGTGTATCATTCATGTAAATTGCAGGACGTTGCCTTAAGGATTCTTGTACAAATGTCTAGTATTTTGGTTGCTTTATGGTCTAGGCTTTAGCATGTTTATTTGGATGGTCTGGTTTGATGTTTTGAGCAAGGTTTGGAATTTTTTCTGTTTCTTTCCTTGTTTTTCTTGCTTGGGATACTCTTCATTAGATCATATAGTGATAGGCAATCATGCTTGGGTTGGCAATTTAGATTTCATGTGAGTTTGGGTTGGCAAACAAATGAGTTTTTGTGTTTTTTTCTGGTATGAAATATGTATGTTTTGAAGCTGTCCAAGTTTGCGGCAGGAATTTGCAGAAGTAAAGAAGATTTCAGTTTTTCTACGTAGCATGCATGCAATGTGTTTTAAAGTTTACATTTTAACCCCTCAAGTTTCCCCTTATGCCATTATGACCCACAAAATTGAGAAAACTAATCAATTGGGTCCCTGTGATTTTTGCAGCAATGCATTATGGCCCAATTACATTCCATGTTCTTGCAATTAAGTCCTAAGATATTTGCATTTGAACTATTACTTGCCCTTTTCTTTGCCCCTGGACCCTTGAAGTTCCTAAAAGTGTTTGATTAGGCTCGAGTGCTTGGTTAGTGTTTGCAATTGAGTCCTTGGTAGCCTCAACTTTGCAATTCGACTACTCGTTTGCTTTCATTTGTTTAGGTGGTACTTAATACATGAATTTGTGAACTTTATGATCAAGCGAGCTTGTGTTTGTTTATTTTCTTTAATCTTCCCAAATAAAGTGGTATCTTGACCTTTTTATTGTTTTGAAGCCATTTTTCTTTCATTTGGACATCGTTCAAAGGGGGCGGTATAATTTCTTTTATCCCTTTTTGTGTCTCTCCTATGTGATCCAACGTGCTAAGTGAGAATTGCATGCCTACTTTGCTTTCCTAGCCTTTCCTTAATTCCTTTCATTTATGTCATTTACTTTCATTTTCATTAAGTTATTCTTTTAATGGGGTATGTGTACACCTCTTGGCTTGTAATAGATAGGGCTTTGGCGAGCAATTTGGTCCATTTTCCCCTTCCCCTTTTGTTTTAGTTAGTGAATGTAATAAGTTCATTAGCTTGGTTGCATGCCTATGTGTTACGTGTTACTTGCTTTATTAGGTTTTGCATCTAGTCGAGCATGTTAAGTGTTACGTGCTACGTGTTTATGAGTGTTTGGCATGTCTACTAGCTTTCTGTAGTGTAGATGAATGGAATGGATGAATGTACGTTTCCACTAGTCCAACGCTAGTCGGAATTCATAGAATGGGCTAGTCCAACGCTAGACCCTTAGGGATTTCCCCTCGTTAGAATATGTTTGCATGTTCATTACATGTCATGCATTCTTTTTAGTTTTATCATTTTGCATGCCCCTCGAACCCCTTTTCCCTCCATTTTAGGATTCTTGCATTTCATGCTAGTTATAGGGTTCATTCGCTTGAGAGTCCCCTTAAATATGGGATATAGACGAGTGTGGATTTTTATAAGTCTTAGCACGCTTGTATTCCCTCTATTAAAGGGCAAATTGAGTCACGATTTAGGTCTCCCCGTCCCAATATGCATGAATTCCCTAGGCTCATGCATTCTAAGTCCACTCTATCATTACACGAACACTTTTCCTCCCATTTGCACACGTACACCTTTTTATCCCTTCACTTGCACACGAACACTTTTCCTCCCATTTGCACACGTACACCTTTTTGTCCCTTCCCTTGCACACGAACATTTTTATCTTCATTTGCACACCGACACTTTCACACTTTTCTCTAATTGCATATATGCATTTTTGCCCACTTGCACTTGGAGTATATTTTACGTCCAAAGACATTTTTTGCATACCTCTCATATTTTCTCTCCTTGTTTGAGCATTCCACTTGCATTATTCGTGACCTCTCCAAAGGGTCATTATTGGGCTTCACAATTAATGTGATTGGCACCACTCAACCTTTGAAGAGAAATTTCCCCCAATACCCCTAGGTCTAGGGTTTGCATTCATGTAGTACATCCAAATGTAATAAATTCTTTGGTTAAAACAAGAAAAATTTTGATTAAATCACGCAACTAGCCTTGGCTAGGTCGAAGGGGTGCCTTGGATTTCCGTCCTTGCCTTCCCCTTCGTCAAATGTGACTCCCGAACCTTTTTCGTTGGTTTACGTGGACTAGGAGTTGTTTAAAAGGGGTTTCTTACTACTTTTTCCTATTTTTTCTTTAAAAATTCATTTTTAGGTGACTTGGTACACCTTAACTCATTACCAAGTGGCGACTCCAATTTTGATTTCAAAAACCCTTTTTAAACTACATTTTGGGTCAAATCGTCGCATTCTCAAAACCCCATTTAGACCCATTTTTCTTTTAAATCACAATTCATTTTCCAATTACAAATACATTTTTTAAATCATTTATTTATTTTATCAAAAAATGGGGCGCGACAGTTGGCGACTCCACTGGGGACATTCGAGAGTCCGAGCACATTTGATTTAATCAACCTTTTTCTTCTTTTAACCTTTTCATATATCACATTTGGGTGTTTTAGGGTTGCATTTTTTCATTTTTTAGGATTTTTGCATTTCACGCTTATCCAACTACTCTCTCGCTCACGAATGTATGATTGGTTGATTGGATGTATGCTTACTTGCTTACCTCGCGCTCGCATTGCATTTGGGGGGGTGTGTCACCTTAGAGCCTCGCGTTGGTTCTTGATTCCTCCCCTCCAAACGAGCACTAGCATACGCGCATACGCTTTAATTATTTTTACCCCTCATTTATTTTTCTTTTAGTGGCTTGTCACGCCAATCCACGCTATTAGGATTTTAGGCGACCCACTTGGATATGTGATCGTATCACGACGTGTGCGTAGCATGATCCGAGGGGTCACTCGATCTTCCGCTTTAAACTTTAGGTTGATGACCTATTAGTTTTTAGTCGAAGGTTGAGAATTTTTTTTAGATTCGCCCAGACGGGTAGCCGTAACACGACGTGTGCGTAGCAACGTCTGGGGAATCGCTCGAGCCACCGACAAGGAACCTTGGGAGTGATGACCCTTGGTTTCCAAGTCTGAAGGCTCGGGGACCTATGACTTATCGAGTTTAGATGCATTAGCGAACCCTAACCTCATGCATCCATTTTAGCTTGCCTAGGGTAGAGTCGACCTTACCCTATTAGGGACACCATTCACGAGGGGAGGGGTCCAACCCCTTTCTTCTTTTTATTGCTTTATTTCCTTGTGTTGATACAATGTGTTATGTGTATTTATCTGTCTAAACTAACTTTTCTTGGTTTTTGTGTCCCCATTGCATTCACAAACCCTTAGCAAATAAGAGGTCTGGCATGACCTTCTTTTAGAAGCCTACCCTTGTAGATAGGCTATCGCACGTTTGAAAATTGTGATGCATTTCGTTCATAAATTCATAATGCCATATCATTTTAGGCTTACCCTGGCAAACAAAGGGCTCCTTAGGTCACGTCTCATTTCAAATCGCATTTTTCCCTGCTTTGATAAGAATGGCATCATGCATAAACCTTAGAAAGGGAATGCCACTTAGGGAATCCCACATTAGGGACAAGCCAACCTAAATTCCATGGGTATTTAACCCAATTTTTGGGATTTGTACGTTTAAATTCCTGTTAACCAGAGAAATGAGACCTGTAGGTAAGGTATTTAACTCCGGTTTTGGTTTCTAGATGGAAAGCCCTCGCCGAGTGCAACAGATGTTAGTAGTGCCGCCGGAGGTACAAAGATGGCCCACGTTACTCTCACCCAATGAGGTTAACCAAATAGCCGATCGATTAGGACACATCGGGGATTTCAAGGACATTAAGTCTGATGGATATTTGGTAGAAGCTTTGGTGCATCTATGGGACCCCACTTGTTCTGCTTTTAGATTTGGAAAAGGGGAGATGACCATAACAATTGAGGAAGTCGCTGGATTTCTCAATTTGCCGATTCAAGGAACTGCCGTGGTATTGCCGCTAGTATCTAACAAAGCTGAATTTTGCCGTTTCACTGGGTTAAAGGAATCAGTACTACAAGGGGCAGACCAAAATATAGAGGCGAAGTTCTTATTTGATCGATTTGCGCTAAGAGATGGTTTTGAGAGGCATCGAGGGGACTTCTCGTTTACTTCCAAGGAAACGTGGGATCGAAAGAGAGTCTGGGTATACGGTTTAGTCATGACGGGAACCTACTTTTTTCCTAGGAAAGACAAAAAGATAGCCTTCAAACTCACTAGAATCCTGTATGACTTGTTTCTCGGAATTAATGATAGGCCGTGTTCCATTATTCCTACCATTTTGGCCGACATCTTCATAGCCTGCACTACCTGTCAGAAAGGGAAAAAGTTCTTTTGTGGTTCAAATTTGATCTTACATATATGGGGAATGGAGCATTTCATGAGACGACCGGCTATTTCATCGAGTCTACCAATGTTCGCATACAACTGGATAACCACACATCACAAGAGGATTAATAGAGACAGTCTGCCGTGCAATGCATCTGAGTTTGTGGATTTTTTGAAGAACGTGACCGATCAAAATATTAGATGGGTGTTGGATTGGACCGATTGTACTAAACCCGTTCTTCGCACTCAGGCATCCGAATTCATTCTCCTACTGGGTACTCAAGGGATTACCGCCTACGCCCCAAAAAGGTTTCTCAGACAATTAGGGCGTACCCAAGAAATACCACCCGTGCTTGACATGAGCGAAGTCACCATTATTTTTAACTGGGGAATGTGCCCAAATCAAATCCCTATGAAAGATCGGATTATTGACGCCTGGGTGACGCTATCTGATGACGTGAGTTTTAGATACATCCCGGAGCTCAAGCAGAAGGGTTTGACGACTTCACAATACGAAGACTGGGTAGGAGGATCCGTTGTGCAAGAAATTCAAGATGAGCCATCTGAGGAAGTGAAAAAGTTGAAAGCCATTATCGAAGCAAAGGATAAGGAAATTCTGCAGTTAAGTAAGTCTGTCGAAGCATACAAAGGGATGGCCGAGCAAAGCAAGCAATTGTATGAAAATGAACGAGGAAGGCGTCAAGAGCTGAAAAGGAAATGTGCAGAATTATATGACCAAACTGAATGTGTTAGAATTCCATATGCTAGGGAAACAAAGGACTCTGTATTAGATAGGTTCAGAAGTTTTGGCAATCTTGTACGGAATCGTCTTCGTGACATGATGTAAATATTGGCAAGTTTATCAATGAAAATGATTTTTCTTTTGCTCTCATTTTGGATTATTGTCAAAAACAGGTTTGTATTACGGGTCTCATTTCGAAGGTGTTGCATCATGCTAGGCCTACCCTTGGCACAAAAAGGGCCCCCCAAATAGGACATGCATCCGAATTGTTTGAATAATTACTAACTCATGTCTTTTTCTTTTTTTTTCTCTTTTGAATAAATTGTAGAAATTCAGTAATCATTGGTTTATCTAAAGAAGTCTTTTGCATTCTCAGGTAAAATTTCAAAATAGCTTTTCGAAAAAACCCCATTATTACGCGATCCCGAAGTAAGGCCCAAAGGAATCGTGTAGACATGAGCACTCAGCCAGAATCGTCCGATAAGGCCGTTGCAACTACCCAGTCGGAGGCCGCAAGTCCTGGGGTTCAGTTGACTGAATTACTCGCAAAATTTGGGGAAATGGTATCCGAAATGGCCGCTCAAAAGAGGTTAATCGACGAACTCGTTAGTAGCGGAGTGCAACCTGAGCCTGTGCCCGCCACACAACCACAATCTGAACCATTTGTTATTCCTCCCAGCCAAACCACGTTACCATTTGTTATTCCTTCAATGCAAACCACGTTTGAGGGAATTGTCAACCCGCAATATGCTTATACTCAAAATCCTCCGTTCTATCCTCCTTATGGGCAAGGGTTTCAGCCTCAAATCGACCCAAACATGCATCCGAACCCACAAACCTTTTGCCAGAATACCGCAGAGCCCGTTGCGCCGGAGCACACTTTTCAAAATAAGCTAGAAATGGGAGAGTCGTCTGCCCAGATTGATATGAAGCTACTTAAACGCTTGGATCGTTTTGACGAATTCATCCGGAAAAGTCAAGGTTTAAGCAAACAAGGGGTGTTGGATTATGATGATTTGTGCCTGTTTCCGAACATGCAACTGCCGGTAGGGTTCAAGACCCCTAAGTTCAACAAATATGAAGGAACGGGTAACCCTAAAACACACTTGCGCTTGTTTGCCAACAAGTTGGGCAAGCCAGTGGATGATGAAAACTTGCCATTGAGATTATTTCCAGAGAGCTTAGAAGGGGATGCCCTCGATTGGTATTCCAACCTAAAGCCAGAGGAAGTGAAGACCTGGCTCGATCTGTCCAATGCCTTCATCAGACAATATGAGTATAACTGTGAGCTGGCACCAACCCGAACTACTTTGGAAGGAACGAAGAGGCGACCGTCTGAAGATCATAAGACATATGCAAGAGATGGAGAAAGATAGCTGCGAAAGTGGAGCCTCCGATGACTGAGGATGAAATTATTCGTACATTTATAAAGGCACATGACCCTCCGTATTTTGAAGAGATTTTCCGTATGACCGGATGTTCGTTTGCTGCGATTGTAAATAAACTTGAGGAGTTTGATGACTTTGTGAGAGGCGGAAAAATTGTTAATGTCTCTGCTCTCAAATCCCAGTTGGATGCTTTACAAGGTCAAGGAAGCAATGTGAAAAAACCGCAGTTCAAAAAGAAAGAGGGGGATGCAACCTTTATCTGGAACCAAAACCCTTCACCCAGATCTCGATACCAACACAGCCCAATCTACCAACCCCATTACCCTTACTACTCAAATTCACACCCTGTATATACTACCAACATCCACCACCCTAGACCTCGCCCAAGCTATCCTAATCCACCTTCAGCTCTTTTTCAAATTTTTCAACCAAATCCACCCCAAAACCGACCTCGCCCTCCATATAATCCAAGATTTCCTCCACCAAATAGACCTGTTTACAATCATCCTCCACCTCCTGAACCTTACAACCGACCCCCTAGCCGTACATTTACCAATTTAGGCAGGCCTCTGGATCAATTGTATGATCAGTTAAAGGCCGCCGGAAAAATTGGTATGGTACCCCCTCCTACCTATCCATATGGCATGCCCGCCTGGTATAACCCGCAAGCCGTCTGTGCTTATCATTCAGGGGCCGCCGGACATTCGACTATTGATTGCAAGGCGCTTAAATATAAAATTCAAGATATGGTTGAAGCCGGGGAGATTGTAATCCGAAAAAGGGAAACACAAGGTCCGAACGTAAATAGGAACCTCTTGCCGGAACATGCCAATATCATAGGGGTTATTCTGGATGATACGGAGTACGTGGAACCAGTCAAAGAATTGGCAAGGGAAGCTGAAGTGTTTGGGGTCACAGACCAACCCTTTGTCATAGAATTGCCATTTGAAGAGGACGAAAAGCCCTTTATTTTGGATCTCACGCCAGCTGAGAGTGCGGCTTTGGAGCCAATAATCGTCGAATTCCCGAAACAGGAGCCTGTCCTGAGCCTGCAACAAGTACCATGGAACTACGATGAACCTGTCATACAGATTGGGGAAAAGATAATGGCAAAGAAAGAAGTGTCAGCTGTCACCAGATCGGGGAAGGTTACAAGTCCATTTGAAGCTGCCGTTCCGATTCAAGCAAATAACTCCGAGCCGCCCGTTAAACCAACAATCACCGAGAAAGAAGCCTTGGATTTCCTTAAGAGGCTTCAGAGAAGTGAGTACAATGTAGTTGAGAAGCTGAGCAAGTCGCCTGCCCAGATATCCATGTTGGATCTACTCTTTTCTTCAAACATGCATAGGGACGCACTGATCGAGGTGTTGACCAAAGCTCAAATCCCTAGGGACATCTCAGTTGATAATTTCTCACACGTGGTTGGGAACGTATTATTCACCAAACAAATCACTTTCTCTGACGAGGAATTGCCGGCGGAAGGCATTGGACATAACAAGGCCCTGTATATAGTTGTGAGGTGCAACGAAAAAATGCTGCCGAAGGTGTTGATTGACAACGGATCTGCGCTTAATATCTGTCCTTGGAGCACCTTGGAGAAGCTAGGATTGCAAGACATCAAGCTGAGGCCTTCAGGGACCGTAGTCCGAGATTTTGATGGAGCACAAAGAGAGCCAATAGGAGAAGTGGACTTAGTGGTCGAGATGGGACCCGCGCAGTTTCAAATAACCTGCCAAGTCATGCACTTTCCTAGTGTTTACAACGTTTTGCTTGGCAGGCCATGGATTCACAAGTCTGGGGCTGTGCCTTCTTCATTGCATCAATTGCTGAAATTCGTAGTAAATGACAAGCTGATAACTATATTTGCCGAGGAGGATTGCCTTGTAATCACCGATTCCGAGTCCAAAGAAGAGGGTAGCCGAAGCTCCACAGTGATCCCTCATAGCACATCTGATATTGTCTCTATCAGTTGGATAACAAAGGAGGAGCAAGCTCTATCAAGGGCCAGTGTCATGATGGCTAAGGAGATGATCCGTGGAGGCTATGAATTTGACAAAGGGCTGGGACGAGATCTGCAAGGAATTTTGAAGCCAGTGGAGATTATTGAGAAAAAGGATTCGTTTGGTTTAGGCTTCCAACCGACTGCTAAGGATATCAGAGAAATGAAGGAGCGCAAGAAAGCGGAGAAAGAAGGAAGGCAAAGGGCTCTTGACATTCCACCCCTGCATTATACTTTCCCACGACCAGCCGAGGTGATCATGTCAGAAATCAACCCAGTTGACGAAATTGAAGCAAGTTTGGTCCAATTGTTCGTTGGGGCAACGTTTGAAGATAGTGTTCCAGGCGAAACTGAATTTCCTGACATCCCCGAAGGGTCAATTCCCAATTGGACAGCCGATTTTCTGCCCGTTCGGAAGGAGTTTCGGTAAAATGAAAGGGGTTTATCATTCATGTGAATTCATGAAAATACTTTTGTATCTGTAAATAGCCAATGAAAACAATTTTACTTTTTGACTAATGTTTGCGCATGTAAATATTGTTAAGTTTTCATTTCCATTTGCTTTCAATCAAAGGTTTTATGAAAATGCACAAGTTGTTCCTGTCATGTTGTTTTGTTTATTCATTTGTTTATATTTTTGTCGTATTGCTTGACCATTTGTTTGTTATATGCTAATTTGCTTATTATCCCACATTCGTTAATTCTTTCAGATGGTTAAAAATAAAACTATTTGACTCTTTGGATATCACAGTTCTGGAATACGATAATGGTAATCTCTATATCACTCACGACTTGGAGATCTGTGAATCCGAACTCCAAAGCGAGAGTGATAATGAGGAGGTATTTGATTCTTTTGCAAAGGACCTTGAACAATATGAGGAAAAACCAAAACCGAACCTGGAAGAAACAGAAAAGGTTAACATTGGCACGGAAGATGAGGTTAAGGAGGTGCAAATTAGTATTCATTTGAATGAGAGGCAGAAGAAGGAAATGCTTGAATTTTTTACTATATTCCAAGATGTATTTGCATGGTCCTATGATGATATGACTGGCATCTCAACTGACGTGGTAGTGCATAGATTACCCACAGACCCTTCTTTTCCACCCGTAAAGCAAAAACCCAGAAAATTCAAACCAGATATGAGTCTCAAAATAAAAGAGCAAATTGAAAAAACAACTCAAAACCAACATTATCATTGTTTCCCATTACCCAATTTGGCTTTCAAATCCAGTCCCTGTTCCAAAAAAGAGTGGAGAGGTGAGAGTTTGTGTTGACTATAGAGACCTTAATAAAGCCAGTCCTAAAGATGATTTTCCTCTACCAAATATTCACATTCTCTTAGACAATACTGCCGGACATGAGATTGAATTTTTTTGTGATTGTTTTGCTGGCTACCACCAAATTTTGATGGCAGAAGAGGATAGGGAGAAGACTGCTTTCATTACCCCTTGGGGTACCTTTTGCTACCGAGTCATGCCTTTCGGTTTAAAGAATGCTGGAGCAACATATCAAAGGACCATGACAACCCTATTTCATGATATGATCCACCGGGAGATGGAGGTCTACGTGGATGACATCATAATCAAGTCTAAAAGAGCAGAAGACCATTTGGTTGATTTGAAGAAGTTGTTTGAAAGGTTGCGGAAGTACAATTTGAAGCTAAATCCTGCGAAATGCGCCTTTGGAGCACCTGCGGGTAAGCTGTTGGGATTCATTGTTAGCAAGAAAGGCATAGAAATAGATCCGGCGAAAATCAAAACAATTCGAGATATGCCAGTGCCGAAAACTCAGAAGGACGTGAAAAGCTTCTTAGGGAAGATCAATTTCATTGGGAGGTTCATCGGCCAACTAACTGCCACATGCGAGCCGTTGTTCAAATTATTGAGAAAGAATGTGCCGTTGTATTGGAATGAGGAGTGCCAGCAGGCTTTCGACAAGATTAAAGATTATTCGTTGCAACCACCAGTCTTAGTGCCGCCCAAAGGGCCGACCTTATTATGTATTTATCTGTACTCGATGGAGCAGTAGGGTGTGTTCTAGGTCAGCACAATGACTCTGGAAGGAAAGAACAAGCCATTACTATCTAAGCAAGAAGTTCACGCAGTACGAGGCTAATTATTCATTCATTGAGAAAAGCTGTTGTGCATTGGCCTGGGCGGCTCAAAAGTTGAGACACTATTTGTTGAACCATACCACTTATCTTATTTCCCATCTGATCCTTTGAAGTACTTTTGTGAGAAGCCGATGTTAACCGGACGCCTGGCCAAATGGCAGATAATTCTATCAGAGTTCGACATTGTTTTCATTCACAAAAAGCTGTCAAGGGACAAGCTATTGCGATCATTTGGCGGAAAATCCAAGAGATGATGATTATCAGCCACTTCATACTATTTCCCTGATGAGAAAGTTTTATTCGTAGGCGCTACAGATGATAATAGGTGAGCAAAGCCCTGAATGGAGACTTTTCTTCGATGGAGTTTCGAATTCCCTCGGAGCTGGAATTGGAGCTGTTTGGTTTCACCCGAAGGGAAGCATACCCTGCCGCTGCCAAATTACAATTTGCCTGCACAAACAACATGGCTGAATATGAAGCCTGCATTTTTTGTCTCAAAATGGCTTTAGAAATGAAATCAAAGAGTTGATAGCTTTCAGTGATTCAGATTTGCTCGTGCACCAAACCTTGAAGCAGTGGATAACCAGAGATTCAAAAATCCTGCCCTACCATTGTAATCTGCTCACTCTGACCAAACAATTTCGAAATTTGGAGTTTAGACATCTTCCACGAGCCCGAAACGCATTTGCCGATGCTTTAGCCACTTTAGCTTCTATGATCCAATATCCTGATGAATTGAGGATCGAGCCAATTCCGATTCAACTTCAAGACAAACCTGCCCACTGTTGGATTGTAGACAAGTCCTCCGATAAGTTCCATGGTATAATTGATCTTAAGGAGTTTCTCAAAACTGGGTTTACCCTCTGCATGCTAATACAAAGGACAAGAGTTTTCTGCGTAGAATAGCTTCAAAATATTTCTTAAATGGAGAAGTTTGTATACAAAAGAACCTCGGATTTGAACCTTTTAAGGTGCATTGATGAAGATGAAACTCAATATATGATGAAAGAAGTGCATAGTGGCGTTTGTGGACCTCACATGAATGGCCATTTGCTAGCGAAGAAAATCATGAGAACCGGATACTTTGGCTTACTATGGAGCATGATTGTCTAAACTTTGTCCGGAGATGTATAAAATGCCAAATGCACGGTGACATTATACCGCTCCACCCACTGAATTGCATAGCATGACCGCCCCATGGCCCTGTTCAATGTGGGGTATGACGTGATTGGTACAATTGATCCTCCCGCTTGAAATGGACATCGATTTATATTGGTGGCGATTGAGTACTTCACTAAATGGGTTGAAGCGGAGTCATTCAAACATGTCACGAAGAAGGTAGTTGCCAATTTCTTGAGAGATCACATCATCTGTCGCTTTGGATACCCGAAACCCTTATTACGGATAATGCCAAGAATCTGAACAATGACATGGTAGATGGACTATGCGAGCAGTTCAAAATCAAACACGCAATTCTGCCATTTATAGGCCTCAAGATGAATGGAGCGTAGAAGCCGCAAATAAGAATTTGAAGAAGATTATCCGCAAAATGACAGAGAGGCATCGCATTGGCATGAAAAGTTGCCTTATGCATTGATGGCGTACCGGACTTCTATTCGGACATCGACTGGGGCAACGCCATATTCACTTTGTATGAGATGGAAGCTGTATTACCAGCTGAGGTTGAAATTCCGTCGCTACGAATCCTTATGGAAGCTAAATTGGAGGAGGCCGATTGATCAAGCAGCGCCATGAGCAATTGACTTTGATAGATGAAAAGCGATTCAATGCTATCTGTCATGGTCAGTGCTATCAGAAGCGTGTGGCTCGGGTTTACCAAAAAAATCCATCGGCGGGCATTTGAAGAAGGTGATAAAGTACTAAAGCGGATTTTGCCAATGCAAGATGAAGCTAAAGGCAAATTTGCTCCAAATTGGCAAGGGCCATTCATTGTCCAAAAGGTATTACCTGGCGGAGCTCTTATTCTGGCCGAAATGGATGGACGGACATTCCTCAACCCATCAACTCAGATATGTGAAAAAGTTTTTCATTTGATCATGCAAATTTTCTTTAGAAATTCATGCAAATGGCGAAATGCAAGTCGGGCCATCTTCTTTTACACTCAAAACATTTTATCTTACTTGTCCCCTTTGAGCCATTAGAATTGACAAATTTTCGTTTGATAGCCTCTTGAGAATTGCAAACCCCACACTGGGGCAAATCTATTTTGAAAAAGAAAAAAAAAGGAAAAAAAAAGAAAAGAGAACCCTACATGGGGCAAATTTAGTTTTAAAGAAAAATGCAAAAGTGAGGAAAATACAATGGAAAATGCAAAAAGAGAAAGTCCGATTAAACTGGGGCAAATTTTCCTCAGGTCGGAGTTGTTTTCAAAAGAGTGCAATCTCAAGTTATTTCACCCCTCGTATCAAATCTGCTTTCAAGTCTCAACTTTTCTTTGAAAAATACTCCACCGGACCTCATTACAAAAGCCCAAAGTCCTGGCTTTCGTCACTTGCTACATTTTACTTGAAAGTTTGCTAATTAATTGGCAAGTGATGTCCATAATGCCTTCACCTAAAATTCATAAGGAAAGTGCATTTTACTGATGCCAACAATCTTTTAACCACATTTCTCAGTTGATGGGAATGAGGTAGTTCTGCTATTCTATAGGTGAAAACCCGAAAGGGCACCTCGAAAAAAAAAAAAGAAAAAAAAAGATGAAAAAATGAAAAAAATGAAAAAGAAAAGGAAGGAAAAGGAAAAAAAAAGAAAAAACAAAAACAAAAAGGTGGGGGCAACCTTGGTGAAAACCCGAAAGGGCGCCAAGGCAGGTTTTCTTAACAAGACGAGCTCGAGAAGGAACAGCTGGTGACCTGGTTCATTTAGGCTTTTTCTCATTTTGTGATACTTCTGCAGTATCGAATTCTAAAGCAAAATATCCAAAATCTTGAATATGAATTCGTTGGCCAACATTGTATCTTTCTTTACAAATATTCTTTTACAAAATGTAAATCTCTTAGTTTCTTTCAATTATTGCATTCGATGCTTGTGGTTGTCAGCATTCTTTTGCATGTTCATCTTTGCCTGACATAGGAAATCATCTTGCATATATCATTGATTTTTACAAATTTTTCATGCGTCATTCTTTCACTATTGGATTCGAATGGATGATAAACCCTAAGGTTTGCGCAAGGATGGGATTCACATCTATTAAAGTGGGTGAAGAGCAACAGAACTGCTACATAGATTCGGTGACGTGGTAATAAGCTCAGAAATTGAAAAGGGTTCCAAATTACGAGTCGATTAAGGCAGACGCATCAGAAAAGAGGCAAAAGCATCACAAGACTCATGTTTACACGATTCTCAAGGCAAACCGGATCAAATGATGGTGCAAGTCCATTATTTTTTTCTTTTCTTGTAGGAACGTTGCATTTACAAACAAAACGGCCACTCTTCTTTTGGCACCTAAATCAATGACAGACAGAGTTTCCCAATAAGCAAGGATCGATGTTATGTCAAAGTTCGATCATAAGAAACAACATCAGCCATCGTTTCGGCCACAAAGATCCAAATTCTCTCTTGTACAAAAGTTTGAACATTTTCAGGTAAAGACCAATTCATTGTTTAAACTTCCCCAGTAAAGTCCGTTTAAATTCTGTTCGGGTCAGTCCCGTTTAAATTTCGTTGGGTCAGTCCCGTTTAAATTCTGTTCAGGTCAGTCCCGTTTAAATTCCTGTTCGGTCAGTCCCGTTTTAAATTCTATTCGGGTCAGTCCGTTTAAATTCCTGTTCGGGTCAGTCC